>PVKM010016572.1:0-26709 GCA_004027735.1 Carollia perspicillata
CAAAAAAAAAAAAAAAAAAAAGCCCAAATGAAAGATGAGATCAAAGCTCCAGAGAAAATACAACTAAGTGATGAAGAGATAGCCAACCTATCAGAGGCACAGCTCAAAACACTGGTAATCAGGATGCTCACAGAATTAGCTGAATATGGTTGCAAATTAGATGAAAAAATGAAGGCTGTGTTAAGTGAAATAAAAGAAAATGTACAGGGAACCAACAGTGATGGGAAGGAAACTGGGACTCAAATCAATGGTGTGGACCAGAAGAAAGAAAGAAACATTCAACTGGAACAGAATAAAGAAACAAGAATTTAAAAAAATGAGGAGAGGCTTAGAACCTCCGGGACATCTTTAAATGTTCCAACACCTGAATCATAGGGGTACCAGAAGGAAAAGAGGAAGAGCAAGAAATTGAAAACTTATTTGAACAAATAATGAAGGAGAACTTGCCCAATCTGGCAAAGGAAATGGACTTCTAGGAAGTCCAGGAAGCTCACGGAGTCCCAAAGAAGTTGGACCCAAGGAGGAACACACTAAGGCACATCATAATAACATTACCCAAGATTAAAGATAAGGAGAGAATCTTAAAAGCAGAAAGAGATAAGTTACCTACAAAGGAGTTCCCATAAGACTGTCAGCTGATTTCTCAAAAGAGACCTTGCAGGCAAGAAGGGGCTGGAAAGAATTATTCCAAGTCATGAAAGGCAAGGACTTGCATCCAAGATTACTCTATCCGGCAAAGCTTTTCTTTAGAATAGAAAGGCAGATAAAGTGCTTCCCAGATAAGGTCAAGTTAAAAGAGTTCATCATCATCAAACCCTTATTATATGAAATGTTAAAGGGACTTATCTAAGAAAAAGAAGACAAAAAATATGAACAGTAAAATGACAACAAACTCACAGTTATTAAAAACTGAACCTATAACAAAACCAAAACAAAACTAAGCAAACAACTAGAACAGGAACAGAATCACAGAAATGGAGATCACAAGGAGGGTTATCAGAGGGGGAGTGGGAGGGGGAGAGAGGGGGAAAAGGTACAGAGAATAAGTAGCATAAATGGCAGGTAGAAGATAGACAGGGGGAGGGTAAGAATAGTATAGAAAATGGAGAAGCCAAAGAACTTATAAGTATGACCCAAGGACATGAACTAAAGTTGCGAGGGGGATGTGGGTGGAGGGGGTGCACAGGGTAGAGGGGAATAAAGGGGGGAAATGGAACAACTGTAATAGCATAATCAATAAAACATATTTTTTAAAATGCCAAAGGTTAAAGATAAAGAGAGAATCTTAAAGTCAGCAAGAGAAAAGAAGTTAGTTACCTACAGAGGAGTTTCTATAAGACTGTCAGCTGATTTCTCAAAAGAAACTTTGCAGGTTAGAAGTGATTGGCAAGACATATTCAAAGTCGTGAAAAGCAGGGACCTACAGCCAAGGTTGCTGTACCCAGCAAAGCTATCATTTAGAGTTAAAGAGCAGATAAAGAGCTTCCCAGACAAGACAAAACTAAAAGAGTTCATCAACACCAAACCATTATTATAAGAAATATTGAAGATCAAAACTATGAACATTAAAATTACAACAAACTCACAACTATTAACAACTGAATCTAAAAAACAAACTAAGCAAACAAGAAGAACAGAGACAGAATCATGGATATGAGAGCATTTTGATGGTTGTGGGATGGGAGCAGGATGTTGGGTGAAGAGGTGAGGGGATTAAGAAGTACAAATAGGTGGTCACAGAATAGCCATGGGGATGTACAGTACAGTACAGGAAATGGAGTAGCCAAAGACCTTATACACATGACCCAAGGACATAAACAATGGTGGGGGGATTGCCTAAGGGAGTGGGGGATTCTGGGTGGAGGAGGACAAAGGGATAAAATCATAACCACTGTAATGGCATAATCAAGAAAATATAATTTTAAACCATTAAAAAGTATAAAAGGTGGTTCTCCAGATAAATAGCCCTGATCTGTAGCATTTGTCAATTTCTGTGGTGTCAACACTTCCCTGGAAACTGATTTCAAGTTCCCAACCTGATGTCACTGAACAGAGTTGGGAACAGAAGTGTACGGCGTGGGGCAAAAGTAGGTTTGCAATCATGAGTACACGAAACCCATTTTTTTCTTGTATTATTATTTATTAATTGTATTATTTTCCATATGAACAACTGTGAACGTATTTTGCCCTCCCTGTATAGTGGGCTCTGCTCCCCTGGTGAGCAGGCTCCAGCACACCACTGTGCCCACCATGTCCACACAGGCTCTGGGCTGGGACTGGAAGATATGCACACAAACCTCTTTGTCTCTCCATGTTATTTGTGAGGACAGTGAGGCCCACATAAGTTAATAATTTATTCTAGTAAAAGAGCTGGTAAGAGGAAAATAAAGGACTCAAATAAGGCCAATGTGCTGCTTAATTAGGATCACAATATTTAAAGCAAATATTTACTCCTCCTCACTACTGATTCTAATGCTCTTAAAAGAAACCTCTGATGATAGGGGTGCTTAGTTAAATAGCAAAATTTAGGTAAACATAACTGATATGAAATGTATTTGCACATGCACAGAAAGTGTCACTTATCCAACACACTCAAAGGAGAGAGACTCCACATTAATCAATAATAATCTTGCTCCTTTAAGCACTAAAATTTTGGAGTTTTAATTATTTATTTGAAAGCATTATTTAAAAAAAATTCTGTATGGAAATTGTAATTTCTGCAGTCCTCTTTACCTTAATACACAGTGCATCATTATGAAGCCAGCTGTTATACTGGGCTGTGATATATAAAATGTGGATCAGGGGTTGCTGGTAAGTGGAGCAACCCACTTGCCATCATTTCTGTGCTTTTGTAAGTTAATTTGCCTACTCTTCATAGTGCCTCTTTTTCTTTGTGAGCTGTCGTTACTTACTGCTGTCAGAGTAGCTGTCTCTAGTGGTCCCTGTCCCTCTAGTAGTTGTGTGTAAGGTTCTGGGTCAGCAACCCAGGCGCCCAGCTTGAAAGGACTGCTGCAAGAAGACAGGTGAGACTTGTTGGGGCCAAAGGGCTCTAAGGAATGGATGCGTGATATGGACATGGACTACCCACAGGCCTTTGGAAAGGTGACTACTGCACAACTGAATGGGTGTCAGAGACCTGCACTGGGTCTGCTGTGTGGCCCCGGGTGAGCATAAGCAACACATGTGGGGAAATGTCCATCCGCAGGCCATGCCCTCAGGGATACTCTACAGTGTCCTGAAAAAGCTGGTAGTGAGCACACTGGAGTCTGGAGACCATATTAGCATCTGGCACTGTGGCCACAGGACTGTGTGACCCTAAGAAAGTCAGTCCATGTCCCTGAGTCTCACCTTTCCCCCAGCCAGCCACTGCCTTAGCCCAAGTTCCTAGTTAACTTCCGCTGGACTAGAACCCACCCTGGGCATCTCTCCGTTCTGTTCCCCACACAACAGTAGGTAGTCCTCTCTAAAATCTCAACTATGATCAACATTAGGCCCTGCTTAGAACCTTTCAATTCTTTCCCATTTTGGTTTGAGGATAGAGACCAAAATCTCTAAAACAACATACTAGATCCTGAGTGAGAGGCCCGCCTTCTGCACACTCTCCATATTCATCTCACGCTATTTTCTCCAGCTTTATCTGCACTGCCAGGCAAGGTCTTTGGATTTGTATGCTAGTCACTGTCCAGAGCACTCCTTGCAGCAGACTCTCACCCACTGCGTCCAGCCCTCTTCAGCTAATTGACAGTTTGACTATTTTAGGAAATAATATTTTCTTGGAACCCAGCCATGCTCATTCATTCACGCATTGTCTGTGACTGTGTTCATCTGCAACAGTAGAGCTGATAAGTCTAAGTATTTACTCTCTGCACCTTTATGGAAGTTTTCCAAACCCTAATCTAGTTTTTATCTGTTAATCCTTCAGGCCTCAGTTTGAAAACCACTCCCTCAGGGAAGGCTTTCCTCTATCTCCCACAGTCAAACTTCTTCCAGAAACTCATTCTTGCCTTCAGAACACTTCTCAGGCTCACATTTACTGATGATACCAGGACTCACTCCACGTCTTTCTTACTCTTCTGCGGAGGAAAGGCCCTCGGCTGCAGCCTGAGGCTGGAGTCCTGCCCAGAGCAGCCTGCATGCCTCTCTCTCACAGCCTTCTCATACCCCCTAGAATCTCCCGTGGTTGTCATTTGGCCACCTTGTTCTCTCCCAAGTAGATAAAAAGAAATTCATTTTTAAAGCCTGAGGATTTCCTCACATCCTTGCCTGCATCTGTGGCTGTGCATACGGTTCAGTGACACTTCATATTTTATGTACAGTTAGATGGTTGTTCTTTGCACTTGGCCCTGCCAGGATCCAGCTTCTATAGAAGCTGCATAACTCCAAGGCCAGCTAAGTCCTTCTCCAGAGCAAAGTTTGCAAATACTTTTCTAAACTTAAAAAAAAAAGATTTTATTTATTTATTTTTACAGAGAGGGGAAGGGAAGGAGAAAGAGAGGGAGAGAAACATCAATGCGTGGTTGCCTCTTGCACGCCCCATGCTGGGGACCTGGCCTGTAACCCAGGCATGTGCTCTGACTGGGAATTGAACCTGTAACCCTTTGGTTGAGAGTCCGGCACTCAATCCACTGAGCTACACCAGCCAGGGTTGTAAATGCTTTTTGTTCACCTTTGCATACTGTTCACTCAGCCATGTGGCTTGCTTGCATAAGTTTCCCTGATTCTGCACCTAACAACTCTGTTATTTTTCTCACCTGAGAAATGTAGGCACTACAGACAAGTTTTTGCTGATTGAACCAATGAACGAATGAATGAAATTCAGACTCAGAGGTGTTAAACAACCCGCTGAGGATCACAGTTAATAGGGGGTTGAAGCTGGATTTGAACTCAAGTTCTATTTACTGTTATACCATCTAGCTGAATTTAGGGCAGGTTCAGGCTTGTCCCCATCCGGACCTTCCCACACACCTCTCTGATCACAGTGTACTCATCACAGTTGGAGAACATAGCCCTGAAAGGAGTCAGCTACAAGATCCTACAGGAATGATCCTTGCCAAGGTTCAGAGTGGTAGCTTAGGAGCTCAGCACAAGGGACACCGCAGGGACACCAGAAGTCCCAGGTTTCCTTTCCTCCTCTACCATGCATAAGCTGTGTGAGCTTGGGTGAGTCACTTAACCTCTCTGAATCTTTCTCATCTGTAAAATGGAGATAAAGGAGACTATCTAGCTGTTGATAGTCAACTGAAACAATGTGTGTGAAGAACATTAAGTGACTCCATCTTAAAGCTAATCAACCAACTTGACATTTCAGTGAAACCAGAACCCTGACCCCTCCCCTTCCCCTAGGGGAGCTCAGGAAGGTGTACACAGAGCTCTGGGCTGATCACAAGGCTCCTATTCATTTGCTCTCAGGGCAAGCCCCCACCATGTTTCTCTTACTTCACTTAGGCTCCAGAGTCCCCTGATACCTGATCCCTTTGATCACCCACACATTCTCACTACTTCTAACTACAAAATAGAGTCTGGGGAGGGGGTTGTCAAAAATGTGGCGATCCAGACTGCTTTCTGTAAGTACTTTTCCTACTAAAATTCTTTAGGCTGATAAGCTAGACTTGTCTACCACTTTCTTGAGCCTCTGGCTCCTTCAGCATTTGGGGCCATTTTGCATGCACAGCCTGTACAGGACACAATGTGCATGACGACTTTTGATGAGCCATCATCAGCCACGAGAATGTAAGCCAAGAGCACTACTGTCTGTCTGGTGGGACTGCAGTTGGCCAGAGGTCAGGAGATTTGGCTTCAAGTTCCACCCTGCCGCTTGTGTGGCCTTGGACAGTCAATTTTGTGGCCTATGAGACAAGGGTAGGCCTCCTTCCCCTTCCCCTTTATTAGGATGATCTAAGACACTCACAGATGTGACAATGTGTGAAGGCAAGTTCTTTTCATCCCAGACCCTTGTTCTCTAAGACCATCTCAAGTTGGACAAACAATAACCAATGACACATTTTTTAAAACTCAGATTGAAGTTCGAAGTTCAAGTTCTCATTAGAAAAGATGCATATAAAATGTTAGTGTCTCCTTGAGTACATAGAACTGATTTTGACAGTTATGCAGTAAAACACTATGGTTAGAGGCTGCAGGAATGAACTGACTGGGTTACGGTTTCAGAGTCTCTACAGTACAGGTGGCAAGGCCCGTAGGCCAAATTCAGCCCTCCACCTTGTTTTATCAGGCCCGTCACCTTGTTTCTACCCAGCAGCAGTGCTGAGCTCTCACTTAACTATTAAGGAGTAGTTACATTTATACAGTCCTAAAGTTACATTCGGCCCTTTGAAGGCAACCACGAGGCTGATGTGGCCCCCAGTGAAAATGAGTTTGATACCCCTTCTGTAAATTATCGGTATAAACCTTGATACAAGACTAGCTAAAAGTGCTTGTAATATAAGCCTACATGATGATCACTCCTGGCCGAAAGGAATAAAATGTTTACTGAATTTAAATCCAGTATCTCCAATCATAAAGGTTTAGTTTAGATGGGAGATTGATTGGGTCATCAGTAATGGCCCAACTCAATGCCTGAGGGGGTGATTTGAGGAACAAAGGGATTTGCTGATGTTGGTTAAAGACCTTATTCTCTTAGTACAAAATTTGTGCTTACATGCAGAAAATTGTGGATCAAAGGACAAAGACTTTGGCAAATCCCAAAGGTGAAAGATCAGAAGCAAGCCCAGGGACAGCTAGGAAGACTCTTCATCAAATGAATTCTACCTGGATTCATTAAGCCTTCAGCTCAGTTGGTCTAAGACAGAGTTTTGTTCAACTGTGACTGCAATCCGTTAGTGGGTTATGAAATCAGTTTAGTGGGTCAAGACCTGCATTTTTAAAATGAAATATATGCTAAGAATAGATCAGAGTGCAGTACACATAGCAGGGTAACTATGTTTCATAAGGTTGGGGTTTAGTTAGGCATAGGTTGGTATTTATGTGTATCTTGGATTGTACCTAAATGCAAGTAATGCTCAAAAAGTATGAAAGTGCCTGACATAAAGATGTGAATACCTTACCTGTTTACTACTCTGTAATGAGTCCCTAGCAGAGTACCTTGAACATACTGATGTTCAATACATACATTTTGGCGTCAACGACACCTAGTTCCATACCTTTAGTGTTGTAACTGAAGGACTAACTATAAGAAAATTACACAGGCTAATACTTTCGAACATGTATGTATGTGTCAGATACTGGATTAAATGCCTTACATTTGTTATCCCATTTAATCTTCCTAACCACACTACAAGGAGGCATTGCTATCATCCCTTGTTTATAGATTAGAAAACTGAGGCTCGGGAAGATTAGTTTTCTTGCCCAAAATTCTAGTTAACACAGCTTCAAACACAGGCAGGTCCACTCTGTATACTGCCCCCAAGATAGTAATTTTACTAGACTATGGATATGTAGTTAAACACTTAGTAAACATTCGAATTGTGATTGTTTATCCACAGGCATTTGCTGTTAAGTGACCCTGCTTTAGAGTCCCTATTCCTGAAGTCAACCTTTGCTTTTCCTTGCCTTTGATGGACTTAGTATTCAGAAGAGGATATTCAATTAAATCTTGAGCAGAGGGATAGTGGGTTACAGCAGAAGAGTGGAAACATTGGGAGTTCCAGCTTCTGGGCCTGGCTCTGCCGTCAACCAGGTCTGGTCTCTGAGTCCCAGAGCAGACTCCTCAGGCTCCCCTTCAACTGAGGACTTTCAGTCGTCCATCAGGCATCACCCAGAATGTCACCTTCCCAACCTCTCTGCTTCAGTCACATCCCCCACCACAGGGACTCATGCACAGTGCCTAGAACTTCCCAGCTGCAGCATTCATACCTGTAGTCAAATAATTACTCAGGTAATTGTTTCAAGCCCATCTCCCCCACTGGACAATACATTCCAATAGTGAGGAGACTGCCTTGCTCCCCATCACATCCCCAATACCAAGGAAGGCGTTGGTGCTTATTTAGTGATGGTGTTAACAAATCCCCTGTGGGCCTCAGGCTCTCAGGACAGTGCCAGGCCTATAATGGGGGCTCCATAAATACATGCTGTATTGATTATGAAATTGCTTTAGGAAAGTCACTTCTTTTTAGTTTTCAGTTACCTTACTCTATAAAAAAAAAAAAAGACATAGTCTATCCCCTTCCAGCTCAAACATAAATCCCTGAAAATGCTGGGTATATTTATAATGTGGCATAGTTTTCAATGTGTTTTAGAGCAGAGACTGAGAGAAATAGGCTTGAGAGGAGCAACATAAAGGGACCTCAGACAGGTGCCTGTAGGGACAGGTAAGGGGGCACTGAAAGCATGGCTACATGGATGTGGAGGTGAAGCCAGTGCCACCCACTGGAGAGATGCACCTGCCACGAAACAGCTGTCTCTGAGCCCTGTGGCCAGTGCCTGCCTTTCTTCCACTAGTGCCTGGTCTTGGAGCCAACAATGTGTTGGGTTAATGCAGAAGTAAACCTGAGTGTTAACACTTCATAGTCTTCTCAGTTGCACACATGCATTTACAAAGGTGTGGTATTTTCCATGCAAAGGGAGAGGGTGCTCTTCTACTCAGACCGCAGCTGAAATTCTGTACATTGCTCCAGGCACCACTCTTCACATGGAGCATCAACAAACTGGAGTGTGTTCCAAGGATACTGACCAGGAAGATAAAGAGATTGAAATCACATCATAGAAGGAAAAGGTAAATGCAGTCATGGGAAGACTGGAATAGATACATGGACCTGAGAAACAGAACTGAGGATCAAAAGCAATAAGCTTAAGAAGGAAAGAATTCTGCCCAATAGATAGAAACACTTCTGACAATGGGAGGTTCCCAAGATGGAATATACTATCCCTATAGGCAGTGAGTCCCCTGACACTGGAGGCATTCAAGAACTTTATGAACAAGCACTGATAAATATGAAAGCATTCAAGTCGGACACTTGTCTAGAGGATCTTATTATTCCTTCCAGTCCTGGGAGTGTAGAATTTAGATTCTACTTTGACCTCAGGGGAACCAAAAGGAAGGCTAGGGCATTGAGGACAGATGAGGTCCTTGGGCTTTGTGAGAAAATGAGAATAGGATATAGGGTAGTGAATGCAGAGAGAAAATGCCACTATGGGAAAACTTCAGCTACTCCTGCATTTGCTGATTTTTGGTCTTGGTTCTCCTGGCTGAGACTCACTATGGCTGATTGTCATTACTCACAGTAGTTCTGTTCTAGAATGTCGCCACAAACACTGAATTAGAAAACATTGAACCACTGCTCCTTAGGGGAAAACAGGGGTCGATTCCTATGGAACTCTGGTCACAACTCTTTCATCAACCAATCAAAACATAACCTCGTTTTATGTGCTTCTGTCTACAGACACCTTATTCAGTGCATAGTGTTGATGATTCATTAATATTGAACACCAGCACTATAGCTCATGCCTGAATGCTGCTTTCCTAACAGCTGTATTTTCTCTGTAAGGCATATCACAGCTCTCTCTCACTTAGAAGCACTGGCCAGAACTTCAGTTCTAAGTTTGGGGGTCATTTCAAACAGCAAAATCATCATGAGAAAGCAAAAAAAATAAAAAATGAAAAAAAAAATGCAAAAGACATGACACTAGATACACCATGAAAAAGAAACTTGTTGACAGAACGAAAGCTGAGACGAGAAAGCAGAACATTCCTTTGTTCCACCTTGGCTGGAACATACCTTCTGCCAACTCAAATTTTTCCCTGCTCTGTGCAAGCCTAAGAAAGTGCCACAGTATTGATTTGGAGTCACACAGAGATATTAGTGAGTCGATGAATTTGCAAATATGGAATCTGCATGTAAGGAGGATCAACTGCACGGTGTGCAAGAATGGTTTCTGTCCAGATATGTCTGGACTTCCATCCTGAATCGCCAGCCTCCAGGATGTGAAGTGGAATTGGGTCTAACCTTCACCACACCCCTTGCTGAGAGAATACACCTGCAGTGGCTGTCTCCAGGACCTCCAGCGGCAGCCCCGGAGCTCTGTTCTCCCCAGGCAGCTCTGACCAAACGTGTGGCCCCCAGATGATGACCTTGGGGACTTCAGGGGCCCTCCAGCGAGCTCAGGCTTTCAGAAGTTCAAGTTCCCTGAGTAGGGCAGTGAAGATGCTTGGATCTCCTTTCTTTTTGGACAGAATTACTGATTTTAATAGTTTCCTTTACCTATCTCAACTCCCTCTTTTTTTCTTGTTTGGTCAAAAATCTCACAGACTCTCTTCTGAATATTTTGTGGGAGTGATCAAGCTGGTGGGTGGGTGCGTGGCAGGTCTAAGTATAGAAGACTCAGCCGCACACCGCTCCCTCACCTCCTAGAGGATAGATGCTGTTGCCCACAGGCTGCTGTGGACACTT
Organism: Carollia perspicillata; assembly: GCA_004027735.1. Lineage (NCBI taxonomy): Eukaryota > Metazoa > Chordata > Mammalia > Chiroptera > Phyllostomidae > Carollia > Carollia perspicillata. The sequence goes on from PVKM010016572.1 coordinate 10,404, forward strand.
GACCGGAGAGTTCAGGCTTGCTCACAGTCCTCATCTGACCAGATAACTACTGTCAATGGGGAGGACGTGGCTCGGGCACAGAGAGCACCTGGCTTCATTTGTTACACTCACCAGGTAGAGGAGTATCTTGGGAAAGCAGTTGTACTAATGATGCAATCAGGCTCCGAGCAGCAGATGCCAATGTAACTGAAGGTCCTAATGAAGCCTGTGGGCTTCATGGAGTCGGACACGTGTCCCTCAGGTCAGTGGAATGCTGGAGGGCTGGACAACATGCATAGCTGTGCTTTCAGGAAGAGCTGAGAATGGCTCTCTGCTGCCCCTCGGTGCATGCAGGCTTGTGGGTGGGAGTCAGGTGTGGTGAGCCTCACTGTGCTCTAACACACTGGAGAGTTTTTAGTTTCAGGGTGTCAGCACCCTTGTCTAAGCAATGCCATGTCAGGTGGGCCCTAGGTGGGCTGTAGATTGTCCCAGGAGCAGCCATGCCTACTGGTTCTCGACTTCACACCCACCCAGAACCGCTGCACAGTGGAACTGGTGACACTGCCATGCTTGGGAGTGGAGGAGGGACAGAGGTGAGGACCCCACCCCCCCAGAAGCACAGAGGGACTGGCTGGCAGAGCTGCTGTCCAACAGGCATGGCTGCCATAGGCCAGTCTTTGTAGGCCTGCAGCAGGAGTACTGGGAGCAGACGGCTCAGCCCCACTGTGTATTTCTCTCTGCCCTGAACCCACAGACTCCGGGCATACTACATATGAAGACAGAAATATATATGCAGACATGTCCATGAGGCATGACACCACTACAAGTTGCATAACAGAGTAGAATCCTCAAGTACGTCTATAAACAGAATTTCATTATCTTCTCACAATAATTTTATGGTGCACATAAGCAGATATTCTGACAACCATCCCATTTTTACTGAAGAAGCAATTGAGGAACAGAATGTTAAGAGCTGTGAGAGCTGGTCCTTGGCCCCAAGTCCTTCCACGTCCCCACACTGCCTGCCTCTGTGCACAGCCCTTCTCACCTCCCTGGATTTTCCTCTCCCCGCGCCTCTGGCCTGTGGCCTTCTCCACATCTTATCTGAAGGCTGCTACAGGAGACTAAATTAGTAGCTCAGCCTGTTCCAGCTCTCGCAGGCATGAGCTGGCTGAAGAGGCAGGAAAAGGAATCACTAAGAACTGGCAAACTTCTCCAAACTAAGCTCAGGCAGGTTGCGTCAGGCATATTACAAGAAATATATTTAAAAAGCAGCACTTAGAAACCCTGCTCTTCTGCCCAAACCAGCCCTCCATTGAAAATGCAAGTAGCTATCATTTGTTTATAGGCTCATGTGAGAATAAGCTTCTATAGCCAGCGAGTTGTCCATAGAAGCTGATAAGCAGGAAGACCTGGGACTTTGGGAGAACCAGACATGTGTGGGCCAGGGAGGCAGGAGGAGAGAAAGCCCTCAGATGACACTCTTCCAGAGTCAGCTCATCTGGCCCTTGGCTGTCATCCTGGGGTAGCCAGGTGCACAGACACTCTCACAGGAGGAGCTGTATCATAGACTTTTATTTAACTAGAGGAGCATTGCTATTAGAGAAAGGAAGGAAAGTGTTAAGGGAGAAATGAATTGATGACGTGAGGGGCCTCCCACTTGAATTTTCAAATTCCACTTGTCAGTGTGGAGGCTTGTTGTGTGAAATCTCCTTTGGACAAATTGAGGAGCTGTGGCTTTAGAGAACTCTCATGACAAAGTCCTAGGATCCCAGGGCTCCAGTGTCCTGCTGGATGAGAGTTTGTTTGAGCCAGAAAGGCTGGTCCAGTGTGAGCCCTGCATGCTCCAGGCCCCAGCCCCCCAGTCACTGTGCACCCTTTCTCCAGGGTCCTGTGGAGCGCCCCCCACCCCTGCAGGCGGGGGTGCTGGGTCTGTGTTCAAGGAACCCCCAGCCTTAGAAGCAATGTCTAGGAGAATGCTTCAGTAGAGGCAGGCACAGGGGCATGTAAATGGAGCATCTGAAGGCTTGCTGAGAGAGGGCTCTCTGAGTTCCAGAGATGGGAACAGGAGTAGCCAGGTGAGAAACAGGGGTGCCCATGGAGACCTGGTCACTGGGGTGCAGGCCTGGGGTGTGAGAGCACCTGGTGTGTCCCAGGTTCACACACTGTTTCCTGTTGCTGAGGCACGGCATGGGAGGGGACTCACAGGCAGGTCTGGCCCTGGTACGAGTGGCAGGCTTGCCGCGGAGCTGCTGTTTGACCCTGCGTGCAAAGAGGGATCACCACGGGGTCGTAAGCCTAGGAGGGGTGCACTCCCATCCTCTTCTCTGGTGGGAAAGTTGGACTAGATGACCTTTCAGGTCTCCTTCACCTCTAAGAATTTATGATATTCTATGAAATGTTGTCAGCCCTTTAAAATTTCATGATGATTCCCCTTTACCCAGATCCTCAATTTAAAAAAGAAGTGATTTCTCAGTAACCTTCAAAGCAGCTCCCAAATAACCTATCTCTTTCTCCCCTCCCTCCATCCAAGAATTTGCTGCCTCCGAATTTCCTCATTAAAGGCAAAGTCGCTCCAATGGTTCTCAGGGGAAATAGCCACCAAGCAGCCTGCCCAGCCTGCCCAGTCCTGTCTGGTCTGCCCACCCCGCCCCGGCCTGGGAGATGGCACTTGAAGCTCCTGATTTCTAGCAGTCACCCCCTTCCCTAGTGCTCTGAGTCAGGCCTTGCAAAAGCAGCTTCAAAGGATCTGTATATTTACAGGAAACTCCTCCCTCAAATTGAAAATGTATTATACACACTAAGAAAAGAATCCCAAATGCATTAAAAAAAACCTTAAGGATAAATGTAACCAAGGAGGTAAAAGACCTGTACTTGGAAAATTACAACCTTTTCAAAAAATTGGAAATACAAATAAATGGAAGCACATATCAACTTGTGAATAGGGTGGATTAACATGATTAAAAGCAATCTATAGATTCAATGCAATCCATATCAAAAAAACAATGTTTTTCACAAAACTAAATGATCCGAAAATTTATATGGAAACAAAAATTAGCCTCAATAGCCACAGGAATCTGGAGGAAGAACAACAAACTTGGAGGTATTACGCTACCTGATATCAAACTATAATACAAGTCCACAGTAATCAAAACAGTGGTACTGGCATAAAACCAGACATATAGATCAATGGAACAGAACAGAGACCCCAGAAATCAACCTATACCTATATGGTCAATTAATATATGACAAAGGAGGCAAGAACATACAATGGGGTAACAAAATCCATTCAATACATGGTACTGGGAAAATTGAAGATACATGCAAAAACTGAAACCAGACTACCTACCTTCTTATACCATATAGAAGAATAAACTCAAATTAATTAAAGACTTAAATGTAAGGCTTGAAACCATTAAGCTCTTAGAAGAAAACACAGGCAATAAAGCCTCTGACATTTCTCTTAGCAATATTTTTTTTTATATATCTCCTTGGACAAGGGAAACAAAAGGAAAAATAAACAAATGGGACTAACATCAAACTAAAACATTTATGCACAGTAAAGGAAACTATCAACAAAGTTAAAAGACAATCGACTGGATGGAAAAAGATATTCACCAATGAGACATACAATAAAGGGTTAATATCCAACATTTATAAAGAATTCATACAACTCATCAACAAAATACCAAACAATCCAATTTTAAGAAATTGGTAAAGGACCTGAATAGACAAACCTCCAAAGAGAACATACAGATGGCCAGAAAACCTATGAAAAGGTGTTCAATGTCACTGATAATCAGAAAAATATAAATTAAAACCACAATGTTATCACCTCACACCTGTCAGAATGGCTGTCATTAATAAAGCAACAAACAACAAGTGTTGGTGAGGCTGTGGACAAAAGGGAACCCTCGTGCACTGCTGGTAGAATTATAAATTGGTGCAATCACTACAGGAAACAGTACGGAATTGTCTTCAAAAAGTTAAAAATGGAACTACTTTATGACCCAGCAATTCCACTTCTGGGTATATACCAAAGAAACCCAAAACACTAACTGGAAATAAAATATGCACCCCTATGTTCATTGCAGGATTATTTACAGTAGCCAAGATGTAGATGCAACTGAAGTGCCCATCCATAGACAAGTGGATATAAAAGATGTAATGTGTGTACATATATATATACATATATATGTAATAAAATATTACTCAGCCATTAAAAAGAATAAAATCTTACATTTGGGACATCATGGATGGACTAGAGAGTAGTATGGTGAGTGACATAAGTTAGTCAGAGAAAGACAAACACCATATGTTTTCAGTTACATGTGGAATCTAAAGAGCAAAATAAATGAACAAAATACAAACAGACTTATAGACACAGAGAACACAGTGATGATTGACAGAGGGGAGGGTAGTTGGGGGCTGAGTGAAACAGGTGAAGAAATTAAGACGTACAGATTGGTAGTTACAAAATATAGCATAGGGGATATAGTCAATAATATTGTCATAATTACGTATGAGACCAGGTGGGTACTTTAAATACTGAGGGGACCACATTGTAAAGTATATGATTGTTTAACCATTATGCTATGCACCTTAAACTAATACAAAATAATATTGAATGTCAACTGTAATTAGAATAAAATCTGAAGAGAAAAACATGTGTCTGACAGTTGCCACCATGGCACTTGCAGAGCAGCGTCCTGCACACCAACTTGTCTGAGCCTTGGCAGCCGTTCCTGTGAGCACAGATGGTACCTGAGCTGTCACAGAGGCTCAGAACAAGAGGGCAGGGGAGAGGGACCTCTCCAGAAAGACCATGACACGTTTCCACTGCTCCTCCACATTGCAGGCAGGCTATGGCAGCACAATCTCTAACTGACAAAGTGTTTTTAGAGTTTTCTGTCATTGTTGTTTTCTTTTGAAGCGGGGGGAGATGTGTGGAGGAGGAACAGGAGGGCACCCCATCAGGAGGTCTGCTAAAATTGTTATCAAAGTCATAGAAGATACTTCCTGGAGCTTGCAGCTGCAGAGGACCACGCTAAGAAAGGCAGCTGCCTTTGTGCAGCCCAGAAATGCTGCCAGAGCACGCCCTGCTGCCACGACACAGCCCAGGCCTCTCTGGCAAGGGGCCGGCATGCCTGCAGGAAGGCTCTGGATGGGGTGCGGGTGGGGCGGGATGTAGGAGAGAGTAGAGGTAGGCAGCCTGTCCACCCAGCCACTGGCAGCGCGAGCAGGAACATCGGGACGTTGGAGCCAGTTCCCTGAAACCTCTAGAGGACACTGGATGCCTGAGTTCTTGGTTTGCAAGGGAGACTCACAAACACCATATCTTCCATCCTCTGCCTCTGCTTAGAACTACGCTCAAGTCATTCCAGAAAACTAGCTCCTTGGAAAGTGGAGTTACCAGCTTCAGAAAATGAGATATGGCTATATTCATAATGCTTTGTACTCGCCACTTGGCTAGCTCTGCCAATCTCTCTATCTCCATAGGAACAGAGTTAAATGGATCAGAGTTCCAAGGTACAGGTGACTCAGAGTTGGTTTCTATGAAAAGTTCATGTGAAAATAATCCTGGGTATTTGGGAAGGGAAGCAAGTGGAGAAATTAATCAACTCCAAGGCCCAGAGTTTAGAATGAATAAAAAATTTGGATACTAATTCCAGGAAGCAAGCTAATGTGGTTGATAGAAATGTAGTGTTTGGGGTGAGGAAGGTGATGGTCCCCCAGTGCCCTCAGCTCTGTGCCATTTAGCTCCATCCAGAGCATGGTCCCTAATGAAGGCCTCGTGTTTTAATATAGACATAGACAAACAAAAAGCATTCGTGGTAAGAGATTTGGAGGCTGTGTTGCATTGGGAATTGCTATGGGAGAAAAACATCCAAAGGCCAAACAAGCTGAGCACTGTTGGCTGCAAGTGTTGCTTTCCCACAAGTGTAGGAGCCCTTGAAGATCCTGTGGCTCATTTATGTTTCTTCCCTGGCCTTTGACAGGAGTAGGGACACAAAATTTTTATGCTAAATTTTAGAAATGAATGAAGGAAGGAAGAAATGAAGTGAACTATTTTCAATATAGTTTGAAAAATCAAACTATTTTCAAATATTTAAAGAGCTAGTTTAAATAAAACCCCAAAGCAGGGTATTCTCGGTTGCTTCATCAGGTAGTATCAGGAAGCAGATTTTGACCCAGTGCCTGGAAGACTTTGGAATGTGTCTCTTGGGAGGTGGTGCATTCCCTAGCCCAGGGCATGCTCTGGGAGGGGCCAGTGGCTGTTTCTCTCAGGGATGCTGTGGAAAGCGTTTTGGAAGATTAGGTATGTGCTAGGGCCATGCTTCAGAGTGCAGAGACCGTGGGCTTTGGAGACAGCCAGATCCAGGCTCAGTTCTCAAGTATGTAATTAACTAGGTATATTGATGTGGACACATTACTTTCTTTCTGTTTCAGTTTTTGCGTTTCTTTCTTACCTATGAGATGGAGAGAATGGCTTTTGGGTGTGGCTGATAAAAAGACAAAACATTTTAATACATACATATATACCCATCACTCTGCACAATGCAACATGTAGCACATACTCAATAAATGTTAGCTATTATTAGTATGTGAGTAGAGCCTATTTTCTATCCAATCACAGGTAAGCAGAAGAGAGTGTCATGCAATTCTAGTTTCAGTAATTCTTGGGTTTAGCCAGGCCAAGTGTTGAAAGGCTACCATCTTCACTGTGTGGATAAAGACAGTTGAGTTACCCCCATTGTGATATACAGTGAGCCAGTGAAAAAGTTGACATCTACATTTTTAGCTAGGGATGCCAGACCCCCCTTCCTGAGCTTTCCCTCTCCCTAAGGATTAATTACAGCCTGTTAAACCATTTCGGATGCTCAGATGAAAGATGTGCTCATCTCATTACAGCTCTAACAAAATCGCTTGGGGGCTGCTCAAAATCTCTGATCTTTAGACCAAGTTAAATGAAGGAACTAAAGGGCCCTCTAATACTGTGCTTCTTTTTTTCTTGCCTCTTTCAACTATGATTCCTCCAAATTCAGGAAGGAAAATTATACTATTTCGATACCACCCAGAATGTCTTCTGGGGGATGAGGAGGGAGAAAACGGGGTGGAGATGGGAGATCTCACACACGCAAAAACCGGAGGATGGAGTTGGAGAAACTAGAAGCGATACTACTGACCTCTAACCCATGAGAGAAACCAATCGGGAGATGATTCAGGCTCAGAACTGTCACTTCCAGGACAGTGCAGGGAACATCCTTCCCCAAACGGGCTTCGGTGGAAGCTCCACAGAGCCCCTATGGGAAAATTCTCTCCAAACAGAATCAAAATAGTAATTTTTAAAATGGTATAAAATAGCCCTGAATTCTGAAAGACTATTTTTAAAATTGTAATAATCCCTTAATCAGCCACCAGCAGGGAATATGGTATTTGGTTCAGGCATTTTACCAATTATAACCCACTGTGTCCCTGCATGGTGCTTTCTAAATAATCAAAATTAGCTCTTAATAGTCAGTAGTTCAGACAGGAAGAAAAAAAGCAAAACCATATCAAATGGAAAGAAACCATTACTAGAGAAAGCCCAGCCCAGCGGGCCACTGGCAGGCCGGAGCCCTCCTGGCCTGCAGCAGATAGCAGCAAGCAAGAGAACTGAGTAAAATGTCTGGATGTGGCATCTTAGGGATTCCAGGAAAATGAGGAAAGGCCCAGAGCGGGAGACACAGAACATGGGTTTTGGAGTTGGACAAACCTGAGCAAGAATTCCAGCTCTGCCCAAATCCCTTGCTAGCAGTTTCCTTGAGCCAGGCTCCTTCCCTGAGCCTCAGTTTCTTCATGTGTGAAATGGGGCTTTGGACACCCCAAAGGGGATGTTCTCCAGATAAGATGTGATCTGTGCAAAGTGACCATGTGGTGACTGGTACACAATAGGTACTCAAGAAATGTCATTCCTCTGCTCCTGGTAACTCTTCCTTCCCCTGCCAGGATCACCCTGGATATGGGAGATGGAATATCAGAGCAGAGACAGTGGCATTCTGCCCACCCCGGAAGAGAAGCATAAATAATCATCACTCCTCGACCCATTTCTTCATCCCTCGATTGACAGGGGAAGGACACCTGTCAGGATGCAGAGACTGGTTGCCTGGGTGGGTGCGGGGAGCCATGCTGTGAAGCTCCAGCTGGGTCCATGTACATAATGCAGAGTTCCCATCAGCACTTACAGCTGCTGAGCCAGACAGGAAAGCAGCAGGACAATCACCAGATTTATTGAAGAAAACTTGGTCATAAAGAGGATTATCGTGAACCAATTTATAAGTCCAATCAGGAGTATGACCCTTCATGCACTGGAGGTCAAAAGCACCATCATCTCTAAAGGCCACTTAGCAGCAGATCCCATCCAGCATTAGCTCAGAGGGGTGGGTGGGATACAGTGAGGTCAAAAAGGAATTCTCTGCAGAGAGGCTGCAGTTCACTCACATCTTCTACCAGGGCAGTGTCCATCAAAGTGTGGTCTATGGACCACCTGCACTATAATCCTCCATCTGGGTGGAAGTTAAGAATATGCAGATTCTTGGAATGCACCCACTTTTATTAACTTGGAATTGTGGGGAATGTGCACTTAAGAAAAACACGACTGGTCACGCCTGTGCACACCTAGGCTTGAGCAGCCCTGCCCTATGCCAACAATGTGTGGGACTGAAGAAGGAGGAGCACAGTGGCTGGTGGCTGCTGCTGGTGTTTCTTGATGATGTAATCCTTGGTCAGGAAACTGAGAGAAGTCAGCCCCAGGGGCAGCTGCTGGAGCAGCAGTTATGGTGAAGGGGCACTTTGAGCTTAATCAGCTGTGGTTGGAGTGGAGGGTGGGATCAGGGCCACTGGCCACCTCCACCACCACACGTGTAATACTCAGGAAGCTGGCTGAGGACCAAAAGGAGCTTTTCAAAGCCTTCGATCTGGCTTCCCACAGAGTGGGTCTGGGGTTTGGTGTGAGCATTATGTTTTCCTAACTATTGCTTCTCCACCATGACTCTCTCCACATACTCATTTCCTTACCCTGTTTTAATGTTTTGCTGTAACACTAATCACTAATGACATTATATTACATGTGCACTTGTCTACTGTCTGTCCCTAGAATGATTTTCACAAAAGCAGACATGTGGCCCATTTTTCAACCTGTGCCTAGAAGAGAGCCTAGCAGACAGGCAGCAAGGCACTCAACAGACGTTTATTGAAAGAATGAGTGAGAATTCATTACTTCACATCCTCCAAGTGTATTGTAGCTCAGAGAAAAGTCTGCCTGATAATTTCCCTACAGGACGACTGCTTCATTTGTTCAGGGAAGGGTGAGCCTGAGGGCATGATTTGAGTTCAATAAGCACAAGTTTCACTTAATTTTTTTGTCAGTCTCACCCCCAAACTGAGCTCTCTGTCGGTGCAGGACTGTGCCTTTTTTGCTGTGGCTCCGCCATACCAGGCGCAGTGCCTGACACGTGACACAGGCTCCATGAATGATTGTCAGATGAAGGAATGACCCCTCGGTGAGACTCTCCCTAGTGTGAGGCCGCTGCTGAACCCTGGCCCATCTGGGAAGTTATGAAAAGCTTCCCAGTGGTTGGGAAGCAACGGTGGTCATTGCACAAGGTCACATCGCTCTGGCCCAGAGGTGGTGTCAGGACTCAGGGCTCTTCTCTCTCCAACTGGGACTCTCCTTTTACGTCTGTGGTCCAAGACAGCTGACCTGGCCTTGTCGACCTGTGTAATCCATGCCCTCCTAGAAGGATCTCAGCTGGGTCTGGGGGCCTCTTGGATGGATGTGGGAACAGAGTGTCAGGATGCAGACATCCTTGGAGTCCCCTGGGATGCAGGACTGCACTGGTGCCAGAGCCCTGCCCTCAGGCTCCCCAGTCAGACTCCTGGCAGGTAGAGTCTAGCCATCTGCACTTTAACCAAATTACCAAGGTAATTTTAATGCATGATTTATCATAATGGTTAAGAACCTGGGCTTCAGAGTTAGCAGTACTGGGTTCAAAATGAGTGGTCATTACCAATTGTTCAAGGCCAAATATGTCAATCTCCTCAGTTTCCTCACTTATAAAATATTGGTTAATAAAAAGTACCAACTTTGTAGGGTTACATAAGAAAATACATATGACATAGCTAGTGTGATGTATGGCCCATGGCGAAAACTTAATAGATAAAAACTGCTATGATGATTATAGCAACAAAGATGAAGATGATGAATCTCAGTGACCTCCTGGAAAGGCAGTCCTGCCACACTAGGGTCCCTTGTCCAACGACTGGGACAGCCAGGAAGTTCTTCAATGTCTGCCTCTTGCTGTCATTACTGCATTACTTCCTACCTCTCAGGCTTTTCTTAAGGTTGGAGAAGGGCTAGGCTAAAAGTAGAGTTGATTATCAGGGTGATAGGAGGTTGGGAAACCTTCAGAGAAGCACTTGGAGTGGCTATCAGAATCCTTGTTTCTTCTGATGTAATAGAATTACAGAAAAGGAGAAGAAGGTGGATGGAGGTGAATAAGGAGGAGAGTAGGGAGTTGAAAGAAGCTACAAAGGACAAAGCACCCTTAAGTTGACAGGAGAAGACGGGAAGCAGGCAGGAGAGGAGGGACATAATCGCCACGGTGGGGGTAGGCCGAGTGTGAGTAGGTCAGAGAGGAGCTGACAGGAGAGAACGGGCCATCTGTTCCAACTCTAAAGAACTTCCTCAGCCCCGCACAGACCAGGTCTGATCTGTGTCTGACCAGCAAGCAACCTGGAGTCTAACACTTGCTCCAGAGTTAGGGCCAGATTCAGGGAGTAGAATAATCCAAAATAGTGGACATGGCTTGGGAATTCCTTCTTCGCATGACAGCCCCTCGCCCCCTTCTTCCCACAGCAAAGCATAGCTGCATCCTTCTTGGTATTTTGCTGGGGCTACAGTTCCTCCACCCACACTGGCTGAAGCTGGTGGCAGCAAGGGGAAGGCCAGCATGTGCAGGAGCCTTGCATGGGACACAGCTATTGTTCTTGGGGACAGCTGAGAGAGGAGGCCACCCTAAGTACAGAGGCGAAATGGAAAAGGGCATAGAGACGGGCATCAGAGCCAGGCTTACCTGTCGGAAACCATTCCTTGTGAACTGCAAGATTTTCAAGGCATAGTTGGACCTCTGGCCTTTGCTGTTGAATTCAATGTGGCCGGTGAGACCTTCCAATTCTACCTGTCCAAGAGAGAGTGAGTTACAGCACCAAATAGGCCCATGTTCCACTTGGCCCAAGCAAGCATTCTACATGTGCTGTGTGAGGATGCCTAAGTAGTATGTCCAAGACAGGGGACACCGTCAAGGTTCATACTTCTGTCCACCTCTCAGCCACAGGCTCTTGAGACTGCTGTGATGTCTCCTCAACCGACTCCAAATTGGCTGGGGCTGGAGGAGAAGAAGGATGCCCCACACTGCATGCCCTCACAGCTGCTGCATAAAACAACTCAAAAAGGTTCTAACTTAAGCTCAGACTCCTCTGAGCCCCTCTTCCATGCCCTAGGTTGTTAATAGCTTTTATCTTATTTGGGCAGCTGCTCACCCATCCCAAGACTGCAAGAAGTCAGGATAATCTGACTTAAATGCAAAATCCAAGCCACTCTGCTCCAGGCCTTTCTAACAGGCAAAGTTTTCTTAGTGGGCTGAGGCACATCCATCCCACTGGAGGACATGTGACTGAGAGAATACAGGAGCCCAGCACCAAGTTAGAAGCACTGAGCCCGAGGGATCATGGCCTATAGCAGAATCATCCACCCCCATTTTGTACAAGCTTTGCTGAGACCACCTGTGAGCCAAGGAGTCCTTTTCGAAGAATGGAATCTAGGAAGTGCTGATAGTTGAAAGCTCTCAAGGGCCACTGTCTTGTAAACAACCTTGCCATGGATTCCCGGTGATTTTAGGGATTAGGGAACAAATGGGACCCATGATCCACTGAATGGAGTTTCCACAGATCACTGGGTCATCTGGGGCTGTGACAAACTGAGGAGGCCTGGAAAGGAGTGACTGAAAGCATTCTCTGCTGGCAGGCTGGGTGTGGTCCCACGGAGCCCCAGCCCCCTCACCATGCGCAGGTAGTTCATGAGGCTGGTGCCGTGCTGCCAGATCTGGGCTGAGCCGCAGGATAGGGGCTTCACACCGATCTCCTGGCTCCGGTTCAGCTCCTGCACCGCAGTCACCACAGTGTAGAGGGCATCGAATAGTAGGGCTGAGGAGAGCTGGGAAGTGGGCAGAGAATAGCAGGCAGTGCACCAGAGAGGGGTCGTGTGAGTGGGATAGGGGGAGGAGGAGCAGAGAGAGGAAGTGACAGGTGTAAAGGAAGGGAAGGGAAAGAGAAAAGCAAAACAGAAAGAAATAAGGGTGTGTCTTTGTTGCCTTTGGCCTACCTTCTGTCTCTGGGCTAGCTCCACTTCCCCCAGTAGCCCAGGTGCTTGGCCCAGACAGATAACGGTGTGGAAGGATTCTCTGGGATTGGACCAATAAGCTAGCCTTTTGGGCCCAAAATGATTCCAAGGATATCCTCTTCTTTCTTTGCTCCAGGGAAGTGCCAACTTCCCCAAGAATCCCCAAGAAGGGATGGGGCTGCTGATCCCGGGAGGAGGAGGGAGCCCTGCACTGCCCTCACACATGCCCATTCTACAAAACTCAGCTGACGTTTCCTTCCTCTGGGAAGACCCTCACGACGTGGTTGTTCCTAGGTGTACACACTGTTACCGTCCACTTTGTACTGTCAACCTGATGGGATGTCTAAAGTACATAGGAAGTTCAAAGCCCAAAGATGTATAAGACCCTCCTCCTGTGGTAGATTACAGTGGAGTAGGGGAGGGGTACAGGGACACAGGGCACAGTTAAGGGTAACACGATACTGAGTCAGATGGACCCACAGTAGTCTGTGGGAGTTCCAAAGAGGATGATAGCTTATCTGGTTGGGGGATTAAGAAAACATTTTGTGGAGGATGCAGTGTTTGAATTGAGCACTAAGGGATTTTGACAGAAAACTTATTGAACCTGGGAGTGGGGAGCAGCTAAAAAGGGAGAAAGGCATTCCGGAGGTGGAATTGTATGAGCAAAGACAAAGAGGCGGAAAGAGCACACCTGGAGGGAGAATGGGAGAGGAAGACGCAAGAAATCAGAAACGATGCAGGGGTCATGCTTTGGGAGGCTTACGACCAGGAGGATGAGGCCTGTTCATTTTTGTCCACATTTTCATCTCCCTTTACAGTGCAAACTCTTAGGGCCGGGATGCACGAGGCTTTAGTCTCTACACAGCACATTGTACCAGGACTTGGCAGGTGGTGGGCCTCTGTGACATATTTATGGAATCAAATTAAATTTGCGGTGAAATCTGCCCACAAGGCTTATGCTGAACACTATCAAGTTAAGTAGATGTTAGGGATCCTTGGGGAGGGGAAGGCTGAGGGTTTGGATGAAGGTGGTAGAAGCAGAGAAGCAGAAGACACTTGTCCTTGGGGTGTGCCATCCACAGAGGTGGTGTCTCTGACAATGGAAACCCACTGAGTGTAAACAACTGTAGGGTCAACACTGCAGGGCCCTGAGGGGAGGCCCAGGGATGCAGGAGAGGCCTTCCGAGATGAGCGATGTCAGATGCAGGAAACGTGCGCTCCATCCCATTACAAAGCAGATTCCTTCACTGAACTGTGACATTCTATCATAGGCAATGCCAGACTCTCCCTTCTAAGCCTCTTCTTCCAACATGAGAAATGGTTGATAGCACTCCCCATGTGACTTCGGACACTGGCCGGGCCCTCAGGCACTGGGTTCCCCAAGGTTGGAGGCAGGGAGGCCATTTGGTGACCTCTTGGATGTTTTCAAGCTTTGCAGACAGAAAGGCTAGCATCTGGGACAGTGAGGTGAAGGAAAAGGGGCTTGAAACCAGAAGCAATGAAACCAGAGTCTGGACCTCTGCCCTGGCTCATGCACTGAGTGAGCCGGGCCAGCTGCTGAACCTGGGAGTGAGCAGCAGTTTTTTGTGAAAGCAAGGCCCTGCCTGACACGTCTGTCAAAGCGCTCTGTAAACTGTGAGTGTCAGGGGTCACCATTCCTGGGGGACAGGACTGTGAACCCCAAGTGCAGACAAGTGTCAGCAGGTGTCTGGCAAGCAGGTGTTGGCTGAACTCAGGTGCTGGGGAGTAGTAAGAACAGAGAGCTATGGGGCTGGGAAGAAGGACTCATTTCATTCACAGTGTTGGCAAGGATGTTTGTGATAGCAACTAGTTGGGCCGACGGGATCATCTTCCTAAAGGGCAATTACAGAGAAGCCCAGCCAAATAAAATCTGTACCCCAATCCAAGCTCAGCTGCATTGCAAAATTGCCTGGCAAGTGTGATCTTTCTTTCTCACACTCACCCATTTTCCTCTTCCTCTATAGCTCTTTTTTCTCCTTCGCCACATTTATTCAGCCCCTATGATCTGGCAGAGACCCTTCATCTTTTACCAAGGCCTTATTGCCATGCGTGAGCCATTGTGTCCCCTCTGCCTACATCAGGGTTTCTGCCCTCCCAGACCCCACACCCCCGCTTTCCCAAAGCCTGGTCCTGAAGCCACATGTGGCCTGCAGGACAAGCCAGTCAGGGCAGTTGCATTGTGTGGTCAGGCTCCGTGGAGATCTGAGCAGTCCTGCTGAGCTGCACTAACTGGCCAGGCTCCTCCCAGTCTCCCCTACTGGTCATCCTGGCCCTTTCCCCCTGTAGCTTAGTTCCTTCATCTGATTCAAGGCTCACCTGCGTGGTGCCTGATGCTTCTTGGCCAGCTTATAGCTGAGCTGGTCCTTTCCCTGAGCACATGGGCTCCTTCATGAAAGGGCCCCTCATTTCCTTGCCAATAGGACGTATGGGAATGATGAGCACTACAGACTCTTCCATCCCACAGAGACAAATGTCTTCCTAAGGACGTCACCTTCAATGACACTGGCTTCAGCCCCTATAGTCTGGCTACTTAAATGATATTTTAAACTCACTTTTATCCCACCCTCTCCCTTACCTCCCAGTTAATCTCTCCATTCCGAAACCCCTACAATCACCAAGTGTAAGAACTGGAAGGGATCCTAGAAATCAAGTAGTGCAACTCTCTTGTTTTACAAATGAAGAAACTGAGTTTAAAAAAGTTCTGCCCTTGCCCCATAGCACCAAGCAAGACAATGGTAGAGCCAGGATGGGGATGGAAGCCCAGCATCCCTTCCCCCAGTCTGGTTTCCACCCTTCTTTGAAGCTTTGTCTTTCCACCTTACTCCCCACCTCTCAGAAGACCAGGTATGTCATTGCTCCATCACACTGATGCTTAGGCCTAGCCTCCAGGACAACATGAGCAATCTTTCCAGATGTGGTTACCTTCTCAACAGAAGACAAGAGCAGGAGACTGTTGGGCCAGAGTTGGGCACAGGGAAAGCTGGTGGCTAGAGGCTTCCCTGATGCCCTGGGTTTGCTCATCACCCAGTTCACCTCCTGATCTGACTGTCTTCATGTTAACCCCTCAGTTAAGAACTACATGGAACTTTTGCTGGAACAGGACTTGTAAGGGCAGGACAGAAGGGGCAGTGAAAGGGTACCTAGCACCCATTCTTCCCTTCTTCCTAATATAAATCCTATTTCATTTAGGGGTCCTCCCCTTCCACCAAGCAAGCATGTGCTTCAGGGGCAGCTGATTTATCCCCAGCTCCTGAGTGAGTGTGGGTGGTCCAAGGATCCCCTGTCCTCATGACAATATGTGCTGAAGGACTCAGCAAGTGACCCCATTCTTGCTGATGAGACATGAATGGAGGCCTGGAGGGAGGGATGGCTCCTTAGAAGAGTTTTCTGTCTCTAAGGGAGGCACTCCCTCCTCCTGTGGATATTCCAGTGTCTGGCCTTGGTGTCTGGACCAGCAGAAGTCATTTCGGTTCCAGCCTGACCATGATGTTGACACCAAGGATGACAGCAGAGACACAAGGAACATAGGTTTCCAATGACCTTGCTCTGGACTCTGCCCTGCTTGTCGACTTGTTGTGACATGAAATAACACATTTCCTTTTTTTGCATGAGGCATATTAATTCAGGAATTCTGTTACTGAAAACCAAGAGCTCCCTAAACTAGTCCTGAGGTCCTGGGGATCCCTGTCTTCTTGGGGGCATGGTTGACCCAGGCCCCCGAAGAGGCCTGGGCCTCATCCCCTCTTTGAAGGCCCCTTCTCACAAGCTGCATGTGGAGACCCTCATCACCACAGACTTACAGCCACAGCATGCCACCCACCTCCCACATCCTCCTCCCAGGCCCTCAGTTCCTTCCTGCCACATGGC
>PVKM010016573.1:0-26704 GCA_004027735.1 Carollia perspicillata
TTGTGGAAACTTCATCCTAGCTGTTGAAATGAAGAAAACAAAGGAATTAACAAGAGCAGTTCAAGAGAATGCATTGAAAAGCCCATATGCAATACTGGCAGCCTAACATCTGCTTTCGCAAGAGACAGCCAACATGGGCTTTGGGATTTATAGAGAAATGTTATGCCTATAAATAATTCTGTCTTTAAAATATGTTTTCCTATTTTCACAGATATGTTCCCTATGCCTGTTTTTGTATAACCAGCCTTTATAATGTCCTTTCCCCATGCTCAAATTCTGTTTCAGTAACTGAAAACCAGTCGGTGCCATTGGCATTTTTCTGGAACCAGTGGTGCCTTCTGCTGCAGTGCAGTAGTTTCTTGTTGATCTTTCCTGGAAACCCTGCCCCCCCAACTCCCTACTGTGGGCTGAGAGGCCTTCAAGCTCTGTCTTTGGCTTCGATTGCACTCCCTACTTACACTTCTGGGCTTCACAGCCCGTGTTCCCTGAGTCGCAGTTAGCAAGCGGCTGTGCACAAAAATAAAATCACTAAAGTAAAAAGTGCTTTTCAAGAAAGAAGCGGCAGTCGTGCTGGAAGAAGAGCAGGCAAAATGGTTTAACACAGTGCTAACTTTCTGTGCTGTGTTTTTCAAACACGGCTCACAGGACTCGCCCTGCTCTTCTGCCCAAACGCACGCTTAGTCCCTGTGCCTCTGGTTTCCCATGTAGCAAATTACTAGAGATTAGTTCAGATGAGGGAATGCTGATTCTCTTTCTATTCTTAGGCTTGTTCCTTGTAATTCGATTCTTAATAGGTGCAATACATTTTGAGGGCATATTGGCAGTATATAACAAATACTTTAAATGACAGCATATATATTACCTTACATATTGGAGATATTAACATTTATCATAAGAAAATAAACGAGAAATCCCAGCATGCTCGTGAACATGTGGTTTGTATTAGCTCTTTCCACCTTTCATTTGGATTGTGAAGGAAACAATCCAAATCATTTGACAACATGGATGGCTCTTGAGAATGTCCTGCTGAATGAAATAAATCAGATGAAAAAATCAAGAACTGTATGATTTCATTCACATGTGGGACATAAAACTGAAAACAGTGAGTGAACAAACAAGACAAACAAACAAAAACTCAGACACAGACCACAGTATGGGGGTCACGAGAGGGAAGGGGGGTGGGGGAGGCAGTAGGAGATAAGGAGGATCAAATACATGGCCGTGGCAGGAGACTTGACTCTGAGCATACAGCGCAATGTACATATGATGCATTATAGAATTGTGCACTTGAAACCCATGTAATTTTATTAACCAAGGTTAATTTAATAGTTTTGAAAAATAAAAATAAATTAAAAATTAAAAAGGCAGAGCACATACAAAATGATAACTTTCAAATGCTTCAAATTTGTGATGTGAACATACATAAATATGCATACATGCACACACGCTCACATATGAAGATGTCCTGTCTGTAGAGTTAATACAAAAGAATGGTTACAAAACTCTACTTATATTTTACTATTGTTTAAGAACATATTATAACTATGTAATATATAACTATATGAATAATTATTTAGAGCATGTTTATATAACTGTCAATATACATACACACGGGGGTTAGCAAAAGTAGGTTTACAGTTGTAATACAAATAAACAATATTATAATTAATAAAAATAATAGAAGAATAAACTCTGTTTCAGGTACCCACCCCTGTAAACCTACTTTTGGCCACCCCATACAATAAAGGCTAGGGAACGACATTTCTTTATGCGTCGTTGTGCTAAACTTCCAACAATTTTCCAAGACTCGGACTGAAAGAAGACAGATACTTCATCTTGGCGGTCGCAGTAGGGAGGACATTCAAACCCGGGAATTAAGTGATTTACAGAGAAGTTAAAGTACAGAGTTTGCCCAGCAAACCTGCTTGACTTCAGTCAGACAGGTGCCTTAAAGCTCTCCTTCTTTGTGACTGGACCCGCTCCAGGCAGTTACGTTCTGCCGGCAGAACCGTTGACTGAAAGGACGACTTCAGAGGAAGTGGGTCAGACCTTCGCTCCGGGGAGCTCTCGGCCAGTGTCAGTTCAGAGCATAAATGTTCTTCAAGTGTGTTTCACTGGGCTGTAGGATTGTGGGTAATTTTTATTATGTGCTCTATATTTTTGCATTTCCTGAAGAGTTTTCAAAAGTGTATTTTACAATAAAATATTTTCATAAAATGATGCATATTATTTTCTCTGAAAAAATTTCTCTTGAAACCAAATTGGGCATGTTTGGCAATAAAAAGTGTTGTCTAGTCTAGCAGAATGAGTATGCAGGCTAACCATTCTGTACTAATTATAAACTTAAAAAAATAAAATTAATTGGTTTTTCAATAAAAGAGCAAGTGTCATGTATTTATTTTAATTCTATAAGTTGGCGTGTCTGCATGTGTATGGCAGTCCTTCTATTTAATTTTAACCAAAATCCTATTTGACTGTCATCAAATATTTCATTGAAATTTCCATCAAGTCTTTATTTGGAAGTAAATTAAATAAATTAAAGAGTGACTCTTCTATTGATTGCATTATAATGACAGTACATGTCCCCTATTTTATTCCTCCCATGATTGTTCATATTAGTTTCTTTCACAAAGATACTAGAAGATTAGGAAAATAGACAATAACATAAGGGTAACTAAAAGAAAAGATAATAAGAGAGAATAATTAATTAAATAGTCAAAGCATTTAATGTTCTGCATAAGCAAAACATTTACCTTCATTCTTTGTTGAATACTTAAATTTTATACAAAGCTATGTCTGAACTTGGTACAATTAGAAATAGTCTTGGTTTTCTCAGAACTCTTTATGCAACAGTATTTTAATAATTTTATTTTCATAATATTGACATGTAAATATGAATATGTAGACACCATACATCACAACTATGCTATAACTGTATTGTGGACTGCACCTGTAGCTGAGAGTCATAATCTCTTTGACTTAGAGTTCACTGGGCTGAGAAGTTTGGGAACTGTGGTCTCAGTACCAAGACGTAAAGAGTTGGAAGAGATTTGGTTAATATTACGACAGGAAAGGGGCACAGACTTTAGATGAAGGACTTTTCATAAACCTGTTGGAGATCTGAGGTCTCAGGGCAGAGAACTAATCAGACACGCCAAGACACAGATATCAATTGGCAAGGAGGAGCTGGAGAGATGCCCAGAGCACTGTGGGAACCAGCTGAAGGCAAAACAGGAAGGTTTGAGGAGCAGCTGAAGGCAGAGTGCAAGTCAGTCAGAGAGCAGTAGGCCCTGGGGAGTTTCTCACCTTGGGCACAGCTTTCTTCTAAGAGCCCCTTAGAGCTCCCATGGGAGTTTGGAGGGAAACTGGAGAAAGCTTCTCTCATGGCTGAGGGAACAGCCACCACTGTCAAAATGTCACCAAACTGCATCTCTCACTCCTATCTCACTAGTAAAAAATAGACATAACCTGGTGAGGGCACTGGGGTGACCCACTGATTGCAACGGAGGAGAACCAAGACCACAGCCAAAAGTCCACTCAGACCCACAATGCTTACTAAGTAAAAAGTGAATTAGCATACAAATGAAAACACAAGAAAAACTGAATTAGCAGAAAGAAAGGCCTCAAAACCATAGCCAAAGGATGCTGGTGGATGCCATGTAGCCAGGGGAGGGCATGGGCGAGGCAGAGAAGCTCCAAACTGGAGGAGGGACAGGACAGGCACACAAGTTACAGTCAGTGAGGAAGACTGAAGGTATCAGAACAGCAGGAAATGCTAATAATCCCTTCCTCATGCTCCCCAACATGCTCACGAGCCTCTGGGGAAAATGACCAGAGAATCTAGTTGTAGAGAGGCAGGGAGGTAGCCTGAGTAGAAGCAACACAAAGGAAAGACCCCAAATCAACCAAGGAGACCAAAATGAAGTATAGTTGCTGGGCTGAAGTCTCTGGTGCCCTTAGCAACAAACACATCTGGTAACCATAGCAATCACAAATCAAACCTACCCGAATTCCTGACCAGGTCACCACAAACTCCCTACTGAAGGTCCACCTGAATTTATCTAATAGTGCATGTTTTATCTTTTTTGTTAACCTTTACCATATCACTTCTGACAAAGATGGAGGCATAGGTAGACATACTGTGCTTCCTTGCACAACCAAAAGGATGACAACAAATTTAAAAACAAAAAATAAGTAGAACTGCCAGAAAATCAAATTGTATAGAAGTTCAACAACCAAGAAGTTAAAGAAGAAACATTCATCTAGACTGGAAAAAGGGGCAGAGATAGGCAGCAGGGTGGAGAGGATACACAGACAGTTGGTGGCTGGAGGACCAGGGCCAATGAGGCAGCAGCTGGGGGAGCGGGAGTTCCCACATTTGCATGTGGATAAACTGGGAGGAGAAACTGGGGAGTAAGACAGACCCTGCAACCCAGGGTACCAGTGCAGTGAAATAAAGCCTCAAAACCTCTGGCTGGAAAAACCTGTAGGGATTGCGTGGGCAGGAGAAACCCCTAGCCTCACAGGAGAGTTTGTTGCGGAGACCTACAGGGTCCTGAAACATATACAAACCCATTCCACCCAAGAATCAGCACCAGAAGTGGCCACTTGGCTTTCGGGTAGCAGAGGAAGTGACTGAAAGCTGGCCAAGAGCACAGCAAGGAACATTGTTCCCTCTCAGACACCTCCCCAACAGATAGTGACACAACACAGCTACCTTGGCTGCCCTGCCCCAGAAAATACCTAAGACTCTGCCCTTTACTTCATAACAGGTGTGCTAAGATCAAAAAATATGGCCCAAATGAAAGAAGAGATCAAAGTTCCAGAAAAAATAAAGCTAAGAGATGAAGAGACAGCCAACCTATCAGATGCAGAATTCAAAATACTGGTAATCAAGATGCTCACAGAAATGGTTGAGTATGGTTGCATGTTGGGAACTGCTCTGCCTGGTCTCAGGAGCTGTAAACCCCCCATGGCTAAGGCTGAGTGAGTGACCTTCAGACTGTGAGCCACTAAGGAGACAAAGCTTATCTCCCTGGCAGGAGCGCTACTTCTGCTTCATCCATCTCTGGCTCCCAATGCTTGGACGGTTAGCCAACGACAGGTAAGATCCCTCAGAGGAAGGGCAACCTACACCAGACACAATCACTTGGGAGGCCCTCAAGGAAGGACTTGGGGGCTGCAGCAAAGAGAGGGTGATGGACCCTCGCTCCCCGGCTATTCTGACATAGCCTGAGTCCTCATTCTGTCTGCAAGATGTCTCCTAATCTCTTGGCTGCCTTACTTCCCCTGCCTGACTTAAACCTCAGACAATGCCTTAAGCCTGAGACAGTGCTGGAAAAGGTGGGTTCCCTAGGGAGATCAGGCCTAAGAAAGAATATGTAAAATCCTATGAAACCTGCTTTGTTTAGAATGCTCTCCATCAAATCAAAAGGGTACAAGAGAAAAGTGAGTTTGTTCCTCAAAGTTTTATGGTTCTTTAGTTACCTGACCTTGACTCAAAATAGGCCCTCAGAGTTTTTTGTTATCTATTGTTTGACACTTACTGCCTGATATTGATTGATGAGCTTTACCTGTAACCCTGTGTGTTACGAACCTAATAAATGCAATTGAGGTAAGGACGTGTGGCCTTTCTCCCCAAGAGAATAGCCACCTTTCCTCCCCAAGGAGATCTTGTCTTGGTAGCATTATGTTCATCCATGGTGAATGGGGGGGCCCTGCGGGCGAAACCCCCAACAGTTGCAAAATAGAGAAAAAAGTGAAGGCTAGGAAAAGTGAAATAAAGGAAAATGTACAGCAAACCAATAGTAATGGGAAGGAAACTGGAACTCAAATCAACGATTTGGACCAAAAGGAAGAAAGAAACATTGAACCAGAAAAATGAGGAGAGGCTTAGGAACATCTGGGACAACTTTAAATGTTCCAACATCTGAATTATAGGGGTGCCAGGAGGAGAAGAGGAAGAGCAAGAAATTGAAAACTTATTTGAACAAATAATGAAGGAGCACTTCCCTAATCTGGCAAAAGAAATAGACTTCCAGGAAGTCCAGGAAACTCAGAGAGTCCAAAACAAGTTGGACCCAAGGAAGCAAACACCAAGGTACATCATAATTACATTACCCAAGATGAAAGATAAGGAGAGAATCTTAAAAGCAGCAAGAGGAAAGGAGACAGTTACCTACTAAGGAGTTCCCATAAGACTCTCAGCTGTTTTCTCAAAAGAGACCTTGCTGGCAAGAAGGGGCTGGAAAAAAGTATTTGAAGTCATGGAAGGCAAGGACCTACATCCAAGATGACTCTATCCAACAAAGCTATCATTTAGAATGGAAGGGCAGATAAAGTGCTTGTCAGATAAAGTCAAGTTAAAGGAGTGCATCATCACCAAGCCCTTATTATATGAAATGTTAAAGGGATTTATTTAACAATAAGAAGAATATAAAAAATATGAACAGTAAAATGACAATGAAGTCACAACTATCAACAACTGAATCTAAAAAAACAAAAACAAAAACAGAAAGGAACTAAGCAAACTACGAGAACACGAACAGATTCACAGAAATGGAGATCACATGGAGGGTTATCAGAGGGAAGGGGAAGCGGGGAGAATGGGGGAAAAGGTACAGGGAATAGGAACATAAATAGTAGGTACAAAATAGACATGGGGAGGTTAAGAATAGTATGGGAAGTAGAGAGGCCAAAGAAGTTATATGAATGACCCATGGACATGAACTAAGGTGGGAGAATGATGGTGGGAGGGAGGGTACAGGGCAGAGGGAAATAAAGGGGAGAAAAAATGGGACAACTGTAATAGCATAATCAATAAAATATGTTTAAAAAATGAAGTATCACAACCAATTGAAAAAACCCAAAAACCTTTACCATAAAATCATGGTTATTTCAAATTCCCATTGGAATTTTTCAGCTGGATATCTGAGTGTGTCTAATGGCTTTCTTTAAACTCAGCTTTGTGTTCACTTTCCTGTGCTATGCTTGGAATTTTCTGTTGAAACCTGTATATCATACAAAATATCTTCCTGGATTATACCATCTGGAAGAAATTTCTTCTCAGTCTAAAATTTAAAGGCTTATTGTTTCTCACATAATGGAATGAAGTCTTATATAGGAGCAGTAGATACTAGTGCATCTGACAGTCATTTCCACACCTGCCTTACCTTTCTTCCTGCAAGCATCCTGTTTCTTTATCTTCATTTTTCTTTCATAATTTCATAACAATTTAATAAAAATTTGGTGAATAACTGAGTTAAAAGAGTAATAGTAATGCTTAAATTATATTATTTTCACAGCAAAGGAATAGTTGCTCTAATAAATTATAAAACACATACGGAGTAAATAACAAATTACTTTAGTCTGTATTCCTGACAGAAAGTAAACTTGTTTTTTTTTCTGTCTCTATTCCGTTTTGTGGTCTGTAAATCCCATGACCCCAGAGCATGACATGTAGGCTTTGCAGGCAGGACACTAGGCAGCTAGGACCATGTGCCACTCAAATCACCAAGAGCCCATCTGCCCTGGGCACCTACCCAGACCTTTGCAGGAGCAACGACCATGTTTGTGTTTTATATGAGACACTAGTATTTGAAATTTTCAGTCACTTCTAGCCAAACTTATTTCTTTGTTTTTTATTCTCACCCAAGGACATAGTTTTTAATTTTATAGGGGGGGGGGGAAGGAAGGAAGAGAGAAAGGGAGAGAAATATTGATGTGAGAGAGAAACACAGATCAGTTGCCTCTCGTATGCACCCCAACAGGGGAGAGAACCCTCAACCCAGGCATGTGTCCTGACTAAAGGAATTGAACCTTGACCTGGACCTTAGCCCAGGTAACCAAGCCATACCAGCCAGGGCTAGTCAAATCTATTTTTCACTAACATATAAGACCAAATAAAGAAATAGATAAAAGTATAATCTGCCTTTGAAAGAGGAATGGAAGGTAGTACCTCTGTCAGTTCAGAAATATTTAATATGTTGTAGGGGCTTAATACTATCTGTGAACATTATTCTATAATTTCTCATTGTCTAGACTCTTTGTATAAAAAGGAAATAGGATAAATTTAGTCTTATGTCCTTATAAGTGAATAGTAACTGCCATTGATTTTTGGAAAAAAGCTGGTGGCACATCTTCACCAATTAAAAAGAATACATTAGTTATGAGAACAAAAATTAACTTGTAGAAAATGCATTTTTCTGCATAATTTAAACATGATGACATTAACTCTAAAAAATGACCCATTACTCTCAAATTCTAATATGGACTATGTGTTAAAAACAAAACAAAACACAGCAGAGATAAAATCTGCAAAACTTGCATAACTAAGAAGTTCAAAAGTGTAGATTCTCGGAAAGAGTTAGTGCTTGATGGAAAGCAAGCCTCGTCGACTCCAAACAGGCTTCCTGAATGAACACCCCTGTGCAGGACAGCAGGCGTCCTGGGTGTGGCTCTGCCACAGTGAACGCCTGTTCAGAGTTTCCTAACAAAACAGGCTACATTTGGGTAGTCCAGTGTGCTCTGTTTTACTGAAATCTCTCAACAGTGTACTTTGATGTTCCAGAAGGTTTATCCTCACAGAGTATGCATGTTTTGCAGAGGCGGAAATCAGACAACTGCAGTTCTTACCATTTCATCTCTTGCACGGCTCAAGTGAGGCGCGGTGGCTTAATTTCAGTGCAGTAGAACAGGGTGTGATTCATTTGGACCATTTCATAGAAGCACCTCATCATTGGCATACACGAGGAGGCTTCCTTTGTGTGCAGTTGCACTTCATCCCATGAAGATTTATGGCTGATTAATTATTGATCTCCCTCATTACAGAGTCAGCCCTTGAGGATCGGGGGATGTCCCTTTCTCTCTTTTTCCTTCGGTACCTTGACCGCTGCTTTACACAGTGAGTGCCACACTGAATCAACTTTTTTCTAAAGCAGGAGTGCCACTAAAAATGAAGAAACAAAGCCCAACACCTCAGGCCGAACGATTTGCAAATTCCAGCAGAGATGATTGCTGAGCAGGCTCCATTGGTGGCAGATTCTTGTCACTGCTGAGCACACTTTTGTGTCCGGGTCAGGGAAGTGACAAAAAGAGCAGCTCCTGGGGGCTGATGTGGACCTGGCGTGTGCAGGCGTGAGGACCCCGGGTGTTCACAGCTGGTGTCCTTGGGCACCCGTGGTTGTCTCAGTCAGGCTGATGGTCAGTGTTGGGATATCACCTCTGCTGAGGAGAGCAGACAGCCCAAGCCCAGTAAATATCACAGTCTAACCCCCAACGTTGCAAGTTGTTGGATCCAGGGCCTATGACATTACCCTTCCCTCGTGCCCAGGGGGTGGGTTCATGATAGACGGCATGGCTACTTCCACAGAAACTGTAGTAGGTGGGTAGGAGGCAACATCCCAGAGGCTAACGACAGTCTAAAGAAGAGGACAGTGGGGCCAAGGTGGATGACCGACAGGACAGACAACGGGCATTCACACCAGTATCCCACTACAGATAAGAAGTTGCCCCTTCCTGGCTGGTGTGGCTCAATGTATTGAGCACTGGCCTGCGAACCAAAGAGCTGTGGGTTTGATTCCCAGTCAGAGCACATGCCTGGGTTGTGGACCAGGTCCCCAGTAGGGGGTATGAGAGAGGCAACCACACATTGATGTTTCTGTCTCTCCCTCTCTTCCCCTCTGTCTAAAAATGAAATCTTAAAAAAAAAAAGAAGTTGTTTCTTATTTGGGAGAAGAAGAATTAAGCATGAGTACATCATACTTACTGTCAAGAAAAATCAGAATAAGCCAAAACTATGATTTTTCACAAGACCACTCTGGTATTAAAGTAAGGAGGATCTCAAAAAAGTCTCCCTTGGCCTAATTTAAACTTTTCACTTGATTGAAGCCATGTCTCATACCTCAAACCTTTGGGACATTAAAATAGGGCAAAATAATCTTTGGACTGCTCCTGAAGGAACTGTGTGTCCCATAAAACTGTTTACAAAGATAAGAACAAAGGAACCATAATGACTCCTGGACTGGAATTTACAAAAGTTCTTTAGAATTAGCATATGTGTAATCTGCACCAATAGGAAAGCCTTCCTCCTTCTATGCCTGTAATTGTCCTCTTCCCCTTTCTCATGCGTACCCCTTGCCTTTGTCTTCAAGTGGGAACATTATTTTGGCTTCTAATTGGCTTCTGAATCACTGCTTCTAGAACAGCTATTCTCGCTGGTCTCTCTTGTTGCCTCTCACTTTCAAAGGCCTTTTATTTCTAGATTATCTATCTATTGTCTATCTATCCATCCATCTATCACTTATCTGTCTATATCCATCTGTCAGATCTAATCAATTCACTTTGTTTAATAAATTTAAATTTAGCCAATTAATTCAATTTCATGGAGAGAAAGGAATAGATTTATTATTCTTGTGTGCGTGCATACAAACATTGATGTCCAAGACAGCTTCTCCAGTAATGAGAGCGATGTTGATTCTAGAATCAAGGTAATCCTTTAATTCAAAGTAGCCTATTTCACTTTGAATTTCTAAAGCAAATGAACAGGTGCTGAAAGATCAGTCACCTTCTTTTAGTTTTTTTGACTCTTAACAGCTAAGTGTGAAGTCGTGTCAAGATGAAGGGGCATTTTTAGCAATGTTCAAAGGATTGGTTTTCAATTCCAGTTGACAATGGCCCAATGACCACTCTGGAAACAAGGGCTGCTACTTCCTCCTGTTAATTCCTTCTAAAATACTCCTTGTCATAGTTTTCATCTATTGTGCAAATTCAATTTTCTTTTAAGCAACCCTAGAATTATCGGAATTAGCCCAAACATTTTCAAGTGAAATACAACTAGTCATCAGAGAGATGTTATTTTCAGAAAGTTTTGTTGTTGTTCAGATTTAAATTGAAGTGAGAATTCTTTTTGGAACATACTCTGGGAATTGAACTAATTTTATTCTTAACAATTTGAAAAGATACTTCAAATATATCCTGTGGGGAGGCCAATTATTTTGATTTCACAACTAAGACTTTTGAAAAGGAGACATGAAATAAAACAGTGCTGCTTTGAAGTCATGATAAACAGCTCTTTTCGTCACTGTATACTTCCAACACTAAATTTCTTATATGAAATAGATAAATACCATGTCGTCTTATGTGAGTAGTTGTATGATCTTCTTTCATTAATTTGTTGGAGAAACTCAGCAAGTTCCATCAGCAAGTCCTCGGCCTGAGGTTCACACCTCGCCGGGCCTCCCTCTCTGGGTCCTTCCGGGCGGGGGCAGCACACCAGGGGTGGTCACTGTTTCATGAACAGCCTGGGCCAGCTGGATGGAGGGTGTTTGTTGAGCGGACAGACTCCTGGGCCATGGGTCAGGTCCTTGTGTCAGATGTCCTGTGCCTAAAAACCAGAGGTGAATTTTAACAAGCTTCTCAGGTGATTTTCTGAGTGGTGAATGTTGAGACACCTTGCACTGACAAATGGAATCTGGTTGTCAGATTTTTATGAACTTGAAAGATCCATGAAAATAGTTCATTTTAATCAAATTCTTACTTGTTATAGTTTACTAATAAGTGGTGTTTATCTAATTTAATTCAGGGTCTCATTTACATACACACTTGATACCTCTGCCCTCAGAGAAATTCTAATCTGCCTGCAGGAAATCGGAGGGCGGGGCATTTTCCTTGGAGAAGCGAGTTGACTGTGTAAGACTCGACTGGAGAAATATCCTCAACCGATTACTCTAGGAATTCTATGAGAATGCACATTTCAACATTTTTGTAAAAAGCAAAGATGTGAACTATTTCATATCCTCTGGAGTTGTTTCCTGGTCAAAATAAAGACATCTAGAGAATGAATAAAAATAATTGGAAACTCAGGAGATTGCCTTCCCCAGCACCTTGACACACTGCGAAGACTCAAGGTGGTCCTCCAGCTCTCCCCCATGGGACCCTTCGAGTGTGAGGGTCCCCTCTTCCCTCTGCAGGGGTCTCACCCTTGCAGTTGCTCCGTGTTGAGTCCAGGCTTATTCTCGTTAGCTTCCGGGTCAAGTGTGAAACTCCAGAAAACCACAAAGTGGATCTGGTCGACATTGGACATAATGACTTTTACATGTTTATCAGAAACATGTCCCTCTTGGTTTTCATTTCTCCAAATGCACATGCGCATCCTTTTCAACTTTTTGATTATGACTTGAAGACCCTGCAAATATTTGCTCACTTTGCACTGACTTCAGTTTTTCAGCATTCGTCTCCAAGTATGTCTCACTGAAAACATTTTCCTCAGCAGGTGAAGAGCTAGTGTCTATTGTATTATTTAATCTGAAACTTATACTTCTGTTAAGACCATCTAAGGCACATTTATTTTATTCATTTGTTTACTTTTTTGCAATTATTGTTGTAGCTTGTTTTATTACCCTGGCAGCCATACCACATTAATCAACTCATTTTTTATGTTCAGGCAAAGAGAACTCTGAGGCATTTTGCCATGGAAACTGGTGCCCCGTTGTATGTATGTTTACTTTTGCTGTTATGGATCTATTGAACTGGGTAAGTGTATCTCATTAATGTGGTTACAGTCTTCTTGCCAAAATTCACTCATTCTGTGAATATTTATGAGCAGCACTTTATTCCTGTCACCGAGAGAATAACTAAGTTACGTAAGACACAATTCCAGACTGGCAAGGACTCTATTAAAATGCGGGGCGCAAGCTCATGTGGCTGGCTGACATGGAAAGAGGAGAAACGGCAGCCATGGACTTGAAAGCAGAGTCCATTCAGGAAAGAATGGGAGGAACAATTAAGGTTGGGGGATGGGGGAGGGGTTGGAAAGAGACTGTGCCCACAATTGGTAGAAATTTCTTTAATTGACGTGTGTGATTTTGTTTTTTGCTTTGGCCCAATCAGTCTGCAAACACCAGGGAGACAGACGCCTGCAGCCCCGATCTCGTCCATGTGGGTCATGGACACACAACAGAGGAGCCACGGGCATCTCACGAGGCAAAGGAGTGAGCAGAGATGTTGTAGGACTTGGAAAGTGTGACATTTAAATACAGCAGTTTGTGTTTGTGTGTGGTCTGTGTTTTTAAAATAAAACATTGGTTTGATAGGCTCAGAATTAAGTTAGGGGTTTATGAAAGAGTCAATACCAGATCTGGACTGCACAGTGAAGTCAGGCTCCTATTTCCTTAAAAGCAATCAAGTTAAACCCTGGCTGGTGTGGCTCAGTGGACTAAGCAGCGGACTGTGAAGCAAAACATCTCCAGTTCGATTCCCAGTCAGGGCACATGCCTGGTTTGCCGGCCAGGTCCCCAGCTGGGGGTGCAGAGAGGCAACCACACATTGATGTTTCTATCCCTCCCTTCCCCTCTGTCTAAAAATAAATAAAATCTTTAAAGGGGAAAAAAAAACTATCAAGTTCAGACTGACGCAGGACGTCTTGTACAGAAACTCATTGCTTGGGGCTGCGGATCTGGGTAGGGGACAGAACCCATTCTCTGCATCCGTGACTTGGTTTCTCTAATCACGCCACAGCTCCTGATGGTCACGTTAGAGACAAAGCTACCCAGTGGCTGCAAAAACAAAAATCAGTCAGAGAAGGGGCAATCACAGCACTTTGTAACCCCGGTGTGCGTTTGGGAGAAATGCGGTTTCCTGTCAAGGCTGCCAGCTGGACATGCAGCTGAGCCGGCTAATACTTTCTCGGTTTGAGCTCATTTTGTGCTTTCACAGCGTATTTCCAACCCCTCCTGCTCTATGAGCGTCCTGAACACCGCGCCACGGCAGGCCTTGACTTCACACGGTCCCTTTATTTGTTTTGTAAACTACATCACATCGTCCTGAGTTGGTTAAGGATTCCCCCTCTCTGAGCCCTTCCCAGGCTCTTCTTCTGCCTCCTGCTCCCATCTTGTAAGTCAGTGGCATTCTGTGCTGGGCATCTTCCCGACTCCTCAGTTGTTCTCCACCTCTCTTTGCCTTGCTTCATTTCGTAAGAACGAGTGTCGTGGTGGTTGATGGTTAACATTAAATGTAGATTACAGGTGTGCGTAAGACTAAGTTGACATTGCTTTCCAATTATATAAAGAAAGAGTTACCTGTTCTTTTTGCATACCCAGCTTCCCTCAGCTGAACTTGATTAAGGATGAGCAGATGCTGAGTGAGAAGCTTGGGGCTGTGTTGATTGCCCTGCCTTCAGTCCCTGTGCTGCCAGGGGTTGCGCCGTCTCCCCGGGAGGCTGACTTGGTTCCACTCGTTGACTGTCCGCCCCCCAGTTCACAGTCAGGCTCAGCCATTCTCTGGGCTCTGGCTGCCTCCCTCTGGCGATGGTTTGGCTGAGTGCCCCCCCCCCTTCCCACCGCTCAAGCTCACAGCTCTCCTTGCTCCTCAGGCACCGTGTGAGCAACACGTGTTGGCTGTCGCTAATTCCTGGAACCGTCCCATCCCTCAGTGGTCCCTTGACCTGCTCATACCTCCTCACTGGGCACCATCACGACATCCCATGAGTCAAATCTTTGAGAGTGCCACCTGTTTCCTGCTGGGACTCCAGGGGATGCTGCCTAGCTCAGCACCTTGCATTGCTCATGTAGTTTCTGTCTCCACAAGGATGGCGAGGCCTTGTTCATAGAGGTCTGATCTGATCTGTGCAAGTGCTTGACACATGGAAAGAACTAAAGCAATATTATTGAACCAGTGAGTGAAAGAATTAAGAATGAGTAAAGTAAACTCAGCGTGTTCATCGACAGCATTAAAACCCTGAAGAAAGTCATTACAGATGTGCCAACAGACAGACCCTCTCTGCCCTCATTTTTGCTCTTGTTATCTAACCAGTTATCGGTTTATCGTTGAGCTGCTAGATGCTGGCATGTTTTTCTGCCTCGTTTTCAGAGCTCTCAAGAGAGAATATGCAAAGTAACATGCATATTCCAGCTTCACTAGGACATGAGGGATGTCTGGCGTGGTTTTCTTCTGTGCCCACAAAATCTCCTCTCTCACAAAGTCTCTGTGGAACAGTGCCCAGCACAGCAGTCAAACTTGCTGCTCATCCATGCGCAGAGGCCACTCGTGGTGGCTGTGATTCTCACTCCACTAGCTCAGTTCCATTAACGTGTCAACCGCTATCATTTCCTATTTGAAGGAAATCTGCTTGTCCCTGTCCTGCCCAGTCAGTGGGACCTGTGATCACAGTCACTGTCTAGACTTCCTGTCCCACCCGGGAGATCATGCAACAGTCTCAGAGAGTTTCTGTAACAGCATGGTGTCCGATCGTCTGAACACACGGGCTCCTGAGGTGCCCTTTGTCCAAAACTGGAGGGCGCTTTCCAGCCAGAGAGTCTTCACTTCTGCTCCACACGGGGCACAGGGTGCTCTGCCAGGGCTGGGTCAGTCAGACCCAGGGTCCAAACTCTCCCTCTGGGCCTCTAAGAAGTGAGAAATAAGGCTCGATCCCCTCCTTTCAACATAATCCAGTCAAAGAGCTCAAGATTCATTTGGAAAATCAAGATGATACCAGACCCAGTTTTGGTGGCCTGCTGCTTCCAAAGCCATTATTGGAGAGGCAGGGGATGAAGTTTGGAAAAATTGTTTATTCCAAAGCTGGCAGCCTGAGAAGATGGGGGAGTCTCGTCTCAAAGCCCTTCTCCACCTCTCAGTGCAGGCAGAGGAGAACAAAGAGGTCGGGGGAGGAGGCTGAAAAGCTCTCTACATGCAGACCAGCACAATCCGTTCCCATATGGACCTTGAAACTGGTCAAGCAATGGTGTGGTATGCACCGTCTTGGTTTATGAGTGAAGGTCAGCAAATCTCCTGGAGCTGGGATGTCTGAAGGTCAGGTCTGTATCTTTTGAAGCTAGTTTCTAGGATTCTTATATAAACATGCTGTTATCTAAAAGTCATGTACCAGAGTCAGCACTTACAGAAACAGCGTCAGAAGAATGGCAGGGCGGGTTACAGAGATAGGAAGGTGTCTGTAATCAGTGTGTGATTTCAGCTTTGAGTTACACCCCTCCCCAGAGCGGGAGCAGAGCCAAAGGCACCCAGCCCTTCTCAGAAGGGAAGGAAGCACCAGGTCAACGCCCACAAAGACTTGAACTAAAAGTGTATGACAAATGTAGAAACTGTAGATATCTGAGAGCCAGGTTTACATGATCCAAGTTACCTCAGCATTTTGTGATAATAGTAATGGTAATTAATAAATGTATGGTTAATGAATGAAAAGCAAAAAGGAACAAAGGGCAAATAGAGACCATATCAAAGAGGCTTTATTGTTGGTTCATTTTGCTTTTATGAAAATTTACCACAAAGAAAATGTGAGTATAATGACAAAATTATAAGTATTTGTCATTCTGTGAACTAGATATCTAGATACTTTTATTTGTGGGGTGGTTCAGGTCATTTCCTGCTTTTTGTCGTATATTTTGACCTATAACAGGTTTGCAGTACTATTATTTGTTATTTCATGAATTTTATATATGAGACACATACATCATAAAGAGCATACAATGAAACATATCTGTAGTGTTCCTTTGGTCTATATTTGGATATATTCTACATTTTGGACTTATTTTATATTAATAATTATTTTCAAACTTCGACCTTTAAGTACTTTAGAAACTCTATAAACTTAAATACCTAAAAATTTATTCCAGATGTCTATTTTAAAGGCTTCTTGAATTACTATAAAAGTTATTATGGGAAAGTACTTCATAAACTACTTTATCTTCATACACTATAAAGTATATAATTAAAAATTACTAGTCTACCATTCACAATGGAAGTATTATAATTTTTCAAGTTGTAGCTATCATATTTCTCTAATGTCACTATGTATGAGATTTAAATATTTGCATAAAGGGAGATGTTAAATGGCCAATAACCATTTGGCCTTAAAAATATTTTCTTAATGCCCACATTTATGGCTGTATTTTTATATTCACTAAGAATGTTTTCTTAAATATAAGCCTCAATAATTAATGGCTTTAGATAAAGATGTATCAATAAATTCTGTAGCATAATTCAACACAATTCAATTTCAGAAGACCCAATATTAAACAAAGGTCACCTGAATAAAAATGATCACAGAAATGACAACCCAAATATAATATTAAAAAGGTAAAAGAAGAATCTTGAAATCTTTTAAATTGTAATGCTTATTTAGATTTTGAAATGTATTTTTCTTTCAAGTTAGTGTTCAATATTTATGCTTAAGTAACCCAATTATGCAGAAGACAGCATATGATTATTTAAGATGTATTATGCACCATTTGTTTGAGATTTAAAATCATCCTAAGAAAAACATAAAGCTCCCTCATGGATCAGTGTGTTAAAATGCAGAAAACTTTAATCAAGAAGCAGCTTGCCTTGGTCAGGTGACGCGTGGGGGAGTTCTGACTTCAGATTTCCCGGCAGGGCTCACAGATGCGAGCTCGGGTTTCCAACGAGAAACCGAAAGGAACCTGTGGAGAAGCTGGACACAGTGAGAGCGAACAGACATGTAAGAGTAAGAACTGATATGTGGCACTCCTCCTTTGAAGGAGATGTAGGGGTAGGGTGACAAGGTCCAGAATGTGACATAACTTTCCAGGTACTTAAGAAAGCGAATGACGCCCGTGGCCCCAGCACTGTGCACAGGCCAGCGTCACCGACTCTTCGACCTGCAGGTCCGGCACAACAAATAGGCCACCAAACTGCTATTCATTTACTCTCACATCTTCTAATTCTTTCCTCATTATTTTAGGCTTATCTTTTTAATGATCTTTGTCATTTCTATGGCTTTCTAGTGACCCATTGCTCTCTTCATATGATTTATATTTTGTGGTTTTCTTCATGTCTTAATTTATTATTCAAGACTGCATCTGGCAAATGATACGTGGCTGAAGGTCTGAATTTTATTCCCCTTGTTTAAAGGTGCAATGTTTACTTTGGTAGCCGCTAGCTGCATTTGGCCACTGGAATATCAAATTAGAATTTATGTTAATTAAAATTAAATAAAATTTAAAATTCCATTCCTTGGTCACACCAGTGACATTTCAAGCATAAAATACGCACACGTGCTATGGCTACTGTATGGGAGGCTGAGAAAAATTGTTTCCATTGGAACATGAGCTTCTGCCAGAAGAGGTTGCTTTTAAGGCTCTTGGGTTTTGTCTTGGCAGACAGGTAAGTTCCTTGCAGGGTAGCCTAAACTTTTGAGACTTGTTTTTTTGCTTCCTCAAGATGCATGTTTGGCATTCATCCCAAGGCAACTTACCCTTTCTGCGCAGGCCGCAGGGGTTCGTTGAGGGACTGCACGTGGGCCAGCGAGCCTGCAGCGTCCACGAGGCTCTCTGCTCTCCACGGGGTCTGCACCCACTCTGCATCGCCTGTCGCCTCTGCCTCTAAGGAGACCCCAGTTACTGAGCTTTCCTCCCTACTGCTGTGGGCAAACCTCGCTGGAGAAATCCAGGGCAGTGGTTGGCGAGTTTTCCTTTTCCTTTTCCTGGGAACAACTACTGTGTTCTACTGATCTTTAATATATGAAATTGATTCAAATGTGATTTCAGTACAGGCCTTGAGGTGGGGACAGTATCTGGGACTACCCAGAGGCCCGCTAATCACACAGGTCTTAGAGGTGAGAATCCTTCTTGGCTGAGAACAGAGGGGCCGAGCGGGTGGGACCCACTCTCCACACCCTCCACAGGCCAGGTGAGGAGACAGAATCCCCCAGAGGTCGCAGAAGGAAGCAAAACCTGGTGGCTCTATCATGGCCTGATATGAAAAAGGCCATGATAACCTGATATTAAAAAGGCCATGATAACGTTTGTTTTTTTTTCTGAGATTTTCTTTGTTTTTACCACCAAAGTACAATTATTTCCTGAGAGTGTCTATCCCAACTGGAAGGGGCAGTTTTCATAAAGTCTTTAATATCATAATCCATTAATCACTGTGATTACAATAGCAATAAGATTTTGTATTTCACTTTTTAATTTTTAAATTACAGCAAAATGTGACTACGGATCCTAGACAATGACAAATGAGTTTGTCTTAAAAAGCCCTTTCATTAGCAGGTCCTGCCTCAGTCTCTCCCAGCTTCGTTCCCTTAACGAGCGTTGAGTTTCTACCACACGCAGCACAGCACGGTAGGTAGTGGGAGGTCGGGGACCAGCAGTATAGTGAGGACACATTGCCTGCTAAGTGCCAAGCGATCCTTCAGAAAGATATGCTTA
Organism: Carollia perspicillata; assembly: GCA_004027735.1. Lineage (NCBI taxonomy): Eukaryota > Metazoa > Chordata > Mammalia > Chiroptera > Phyllostomidae > Carollia > Carollia perspicillata. The sequence continues at coordinate 19,182 of PVKM010016573.1, forward strand.
GAAACCAGTAACACGAACACTCAGAGCTCATTTACAACAGACTGCCATCACTGAAGAGGCACTTCCACTCAACCCCCGAAAAATGGGTGCAGGAATCACAGCTGACAGGGGGTTCTGGCCCTGCTGTACGGAGTAAACTGCCTAACCAGAAAGTATTCAAAATAATCTGTCTCCTCGCCATGACTCAACTCTGCTCACCTACACGGCGTCACTGCCAACAGGAAGCAGTACGGTGCCTTTCGCTGTGAGATAAGGTCAGAATTCAACCACTTCTGCATACTGCCTCAATTGCACTGAAGTTCAAGGTAGGGAAAGGTTACACATCAGCTGTGGCAGCTTTCCAGGGAGCCAGTTTTTAAAGGTGCAGTGCGTTTTTGCTTTCGCACATGCTGTAAATCTACAAATGTACTAGAAATGCATAGCTCACTTTTCAGTTTGCACTGGGAGCCACTGCATGCTGGATACAAGGCTGAGTGAGACTAAAGGTGCATCTTTCGGAACTCTCTAACTTCTCCATACGATAGTCGGAATCAAGGTGGTAATTAAGTCTTGGTTATCATCGGAACTATAGATATATCTTCATACTGGAAAGGGAAAAGAGAAATAATCCCTTCTTAGAAGCAATAATAAATTCTCAAACTACCCAGATGAAGGAGCAGCACCGTAGGGACCCAGGGCTAAAATGAAGTGTGAGTCTGCTCAGGCGGCCACAAAACTACCACAGAAGAGGCGGCCTAGACAAGAGATGTTTATTTCCTCCCAGTTCTGCTGGCTGGATGGCCCAGGTCAGGGGTCAGTGGGCTGCTTCCCTCCGAGCCCCTCTCCTTTTGCCTTGTAGAGGCCATCTTTCCAGTGAGTCTTCCCAGGGTCGCTCCCCTGTGTGTGTCCTGTCCCAGCCACCTCTTCTTATAACCACACTGTTCAGGTCGGGTTGGGGTCCCACCCACATGGCCTTACTTTGCTTTAGTGACTTTTTTAAGGGCCCTGTCTACAGATACAGTCAGTCCCAGGTACTGGATGTAGAACTCAGAAAATTTGGGCAAGAGGACTTGATGCCACTTGTAACAAATACATCTTAAAATAACTTAATATAGAAATCAGAAGATACACTTTAATGTTGACTGTTTTTGAAAAAGGCCTCTACACTTACAATGCACACAATTGTATTTTAATTCTTGCAAAATTATTTTATATTTTAGTTAGGTGTCACTTTTAGGTAATTTTGTGAATCAAGAAAAAGTTTTATGAAGTTTTTTTGCAAGAGATCATGCAGATAAACATTGTTGTAGAAAATAAACCCACAATTTATGATTACCTGTCTTAGTCTGCTCGGGCTCTGTAACAGCATCCATAGACCAGGCGGTGTCAAGAACAGATGTACATTTCTCACAGCTCTAGAGGCTGGATTTGAAGATCAAGGTGTGTGCCCATTTAGTCCTGGTGAGGGCCCTCTTGCTGGTTTGCAGAAACCAGTCTTTTGACTGTGTCCTCACACCGTGGAGAGAGAAAATCCTCTGGTCTATTCCTCTTCTTATAAGGGTGCACCTTTCCTGTCATGGGGGCTCCCCCTGGGCGATGGCATCAAAGCCTAGTGGCTCCCAAGGCCCCACCTCCTAATACTATTGCATTGGAGGGTAGGGCTTCAACATGCAACTGACTTTCAGGGGGACACAAATGTTCCCTGTGCAGGAACGAGAGTTAAATGAGAAGAAAATGAAAGATGATGCAAGAGGATCTTACTAATTCACTCTAACTGCAGAGTGGCTTGGTGTGAGATTAGAATGAACCCTAGGACACTTGCATGGGGAAGTGTCAGGGAGTGAGCCACCTCCCAGCTAAGCACCCAGAGCAGTCACAGGCACACGGTGCAGCGGATCTACGAGCCCTGTTCATACTGGCGTGCGCAGAGGCAGCAGTCAGCCTAGGAGAGGTGCCCTGCAATGGCGGTGAACAGGGAGGCTGGGTGGGCAGCACGATTTGGGCAGATCAGGAGTCTTGGCTTAGGGTGTAGGACCTTGAAAAAAAAGAATCACAATTATTTATTATTGTTTGCATTATCTGAAAATATTTCACCGGGATTCAGACAACTCTATGAGATTTCCTAATGCTATTCCAGAATAGATTCAACTGCATGTGAGAATTGGACATGATAAATGTGAAATATTTTAAATGAATGGGGAAACAACAGGCTGTGGGAAGATGTGCAGAGACTAAGAAGGGTACAATGGCAGCTCAGAGGGTGGGCTACGACTTATTAACATCACAGAATCCTGACATGCAGTTGTAATAGTGCATGCACTCAGGGGGCCTAGCACTTTGTAAAGGTGGCCCTCTGTGCTGGGCATTGTCTCCGTAAGGCAATGGGGCTGTGTACCTTTGAATAGTGGCCTTCCTAGTGACCCCATTCCCTCCCTTATTTCTTTATATTGTTCCAACTACTTGCAAAACATGATGAGGCATTATTGTTTAAGATTAGAGACTTGAGTCTACACAATGCAACTAAGTTATATAAAGCCTCAAGGTAGTTTAGAATTTAAGATACATGACATGGGCCTCCTAAGACCTCTATGGCCATTGAAGGACTCAACAGAATAGCAGTAGACATCTCCTACCCAGGTCCTAAATCTTCAGTCAAAATTAATAGCTGGTGTATACGGTGTACACCATGCTGCATCAGTACTAATGCAAGAAATTATAGGTGATCACTCAGATGATGTTCCAATAGATAGAGATTTTCTAAGCCTGTGCCAAATATAAACATCACAGAAGACCGATTTTTACATTACAGTCATGTGCTGCTTAACGACAAGGACATGTTCTGAGAAATGCTCATGAGGCCCAGAGGTCTACCCCACGCCTGGGTCACAGCCCAGAGCTCCTGGGCCACAGCCCAGAGCTCCTGAGCCACAGCTGGCACAACGTGGCCCAGCACTGAACCTGCACGTCTGAAAACAAGGCCATCGAGGGGCGGGGTGAACATGAGCTGTAAGGGGCAGCTACCAGCACCACAGACATCTGCTTTATAGCAAAATGTTATTGTAAGTAGAGAGAGTCCACTCTAAAATAACGATAAAAAGTGTACTGTAGGAAGTATATGAACAGTGATGTAGTTACATATAATTTTCAAGTGTTACGGACTGTACCTGCTGGTATGCACTGGACTTATTTACTGCTGAAGGAGCAACAGGCTTGATTTCACTGCATCACCATATGCACAAGCAAAATGTGTTGCGCTGGGAGGTCAGGATGACGTCACTAGGCAATGGGCATTGCTCCATTACAAGGTTATGAGACCACCATCATACATGCGGTTCATTAAGTGGTGCACGACTGTATTTAAAGTTTCAGTTTGTCAATTGTACCATAAAATGAATATAACAAAATGAACTAATAAACTCATTATGCAGATAACGTTTTATATCCATAAAGAAAGATTAAATTCTCTATTAGTAAATTGAATACAATTGGCAGTTTACAAAAAGATACATAAATCTTCAACATGTATATGAAAAATTGTTTGATCTTTCTGTTATCCACAGAAATATAAGTAAAATAATAACGTAAAACTGTCTTTCTTCTATCAACCTGGTAAAGATTTTAAAAAATATTTAGTACTCCATGTTGCAACTTTTTAAAGAAAACAAATATGTTCTTATTGATTCAAGTGTGACTTTGTAATATTATTTTGGGATGAAGTCAATTTCTGTTATTAACATTTTGCACATCATTTGACCTCCAATTATACATATAATTTGCAAACCACTTAGGAATTGAGATTTTGGTAGTTTAAAGAAAGGCAAAAATAGAGGAAAAAGAAATGATCTTTTCTTTTGGCATGATTAGACAAATATATCTATCACTCTATCATTCTATCTCCTATAACCTTTCTGCATCATTTTAAATTTTAATATCCTAATTTATTTAAACCCTAGTTATCTTCATGTCATAATAAGAATTGTATTTTGAATTATTCAATATTTTAATGTGCTTTAAGTCCCCAAATCTCAGCTGCTCAGTGCAGTATGTTTCAATCAGGAAAAAGAAAAGGATATGCTAGAATAAATTCAATACCATCTGCATAACTGGAACCTTTCATTATTTCAACAGTTAACCTTAAAATATGGTCGTTGTTTTATAATCTAGATAATAGATACTTAAGCATGATAGAACACAACAAGAGATGTCTCATAGTATGAAAAAATACTTTTTTAGAGTGAAAATACCATTTCTTCAATAAATGGTGCAGGGAAGCCTAGATATTCACAAGCAAAAAAAATGAAATCGGGCTGTTATCCTACACCACACACACATATCAACTCGAAACAGATTAGTGACTTAAATGTAAGAAATGAAACCATAAAAATTATAGAAGAAAACATAGATGAAAACATTCTTGACATTAGTCTTGGCAGGTATTATTATTTTTTGATTTTGACAAAAAATAAGCAAAGGCAGCAAAAGCAAATGTAAACAAGTGGGGCTACATCACATTGTTAAATCCACATTATTAAACTGTTTGGCTCTCCACGTGAAAAGAACCAGCCACAGAAGTCAATGTTATTAGATATGTGCATGCTCTTGTTCTCAAACCAGCGATCTTATTTCCTCCCCAGCTTCTCTGAATCCTAGAGCCTGTCAGAACCTTCTCTGTGATGCTCAAAGAACTGGTACAACTGTGTTCAAGTCAAGGGCCCAGTGGTCATCTAAATGGAGAGTGAGTCAGCAGACAACGACAGGCACTGGGAGACTCCTGTGGGGCAGCACGGGAAGTGCCAGGAGGTCCTCACGCAGTGTCTGTGAGGGCAGGTGTCTGCACATCAGGTGGGGAGGGGGCCCTGCACCCCATGTAAATAACAGCCTGCCTTTCATAGAACATAGACCTGGAATATTTGGAACATTGCTGCCACTTATTTTTGCCCCAATGCAAGTCTGTGTGATATAAGAATCATTTCAAGTGTTTTCATTTAATTGTGAGTTTTTGCTTTCAATTCTTGTTTTCTTTCATAAAATCTTACTGGCTCAAAGTATACATGTCAGTTAACTCCCTGATCCTGAAAAAATTAGAACTTATTCTAACCCTTACTGTAACATCAATTGAAGTGGTACCTTTTGTACCAGGGACAAAGATTCATATTTCAACTCTAAATACTCCCACAAAACCCCACTGGTAGAGGACAGGCATTTTTCCCAGTCTAAATCTGAGATTGATTGAGGTTTAAGAGCATTGTCAATGGTCGTAAGTGTGGTAAATGGTGAAAAGAGGTGGAGTTTTGCTCTATCGTTTTCTCTCTCGGGTCAATCATGTCATTCTATAAGATCGTTTCGATCGATGGAAATCTTTTAGTTCACAGTTTAAGGGAGCATGTAAAAGCAGAAAGACAAATGAGTCTGACTTCACATGAGCTCTAACAGTTATTAAGATCCCTGCTTGCTCTCCCCCTGGACAAAAATCCCCAGTGAAAACTACTTAAAAGAAGCACAAGATAGCCATTTTTCTTTAAATATGACTTTTTCAAGGTTAATTAATACTACTGACATTAATTCTAACCCAATTTAAATAGTCAATTAAATAAATTAAAATTTTAATAGGCAGAGGGAAAAGAGAATTTGGAGATGTTAAATTATCTTAATTGGCATCAGGACGTAAGCATGAACTTTGCCATTTTTACCCAAAGATCTTTAAGGTGAGAATATCATGAACTGAATTACTGTTTAATGGCATTTAAATTTCAGTAAAAAAATGTGTGCAGGTAAAAAGTTCATTTTTGTGCTGGTCAGGATGCTAGGGCAGCTCTCTGATAAGTGCCAAGTTTATTCAATTCCTATAGTATTTGAATAAAGTTTTTCACCTTTAGTCTTTGGTTACAATCTCTGGGTTACATGTAGTGTACATATAGAACCCATCTACATAAGCGATAGTATGACTATTAGTCTTATTGTAAAAATAAACAAGACAAAGCTTTGTTCCGTAAGTTTCGCATTGGATATATTCCTTAAAGCAAAACATGTGATTGGGCTCATCAGGGTTTGCAACCTGGTAAACACCTGAATTTCCCTCTTTCACATCCATCACTCTATTTGGACAGTCAGACTATACAGCTCATTTCCTTTCATAGCTCGCAATGGGAGAGAGATTTAAGGCTGATGTGTGGGGGAAGAGAAGATACACATGAGTAGCAGTATGACAGATGCCTGAGTCATGCAGAGCATAATGAACTCGGGACACTTCAGGACCAGGTGATGAGTCGTCGGGGACATTAATCTACAAATCCATGGAGCACAGAGCCGGTGTCTCTCTCACTGGCTCACCTTAGCTGAGAGTCTTACTTTATCTCTAAGTGAAGAAATGATTTTTAAAGCCCATTTTTCTCCCACTTAAACCCTTTGTTTAATGGAATCACACCAGGTGTTCTTTACTGATTTCTGCTCCATGCTTCAAATTTAATTCGTTATTTGAACGTACAAATCGATTTTGCATAGCTACAGCAAACCATATCTGCTTATGAAATGATGAATTTCAAGATGTAATCATCTTAAAACACCCTTCCATAGTTAATGTTCTTCTCCTGCCACTCTGCATATTGGAGATATATGATCAGACTAAATAAGCAATAATCAGGTAGCATTTACAATTCAGCCAAGCTGAGAACATTGGCATATGGTTTGTGAGATCCGGTAACTTTGTGAAGGATTCTTTGCATAATTTATTAAGGAATAAATGTGAATACCTAGAGGTATGACCAAACCTCTGAAAATATTCTAAGCTATCGAAAGAAATTAGCACTCCTTTTTCTTCCCCATCTTTTTCTACAAGTCCAGTGTCATCCTCTACCATCACTGGTAGGAACAGGTAGAAAAAATACTAATTTATCTTCGTTAGTGGAATGAAAAAAATCCCTAGCTTAGTTCCTGAGTCTCTCACTTAATTTCCTCTAACAACTTGTCGCTCAGTCCTCAGTCACCGTTGGTTTTGTGATCAGAAGGAAGGATGGCAAGGCCAGGTGTTAGGAGGCTCTGAGGCAGATGAATGCATTTATTCATTCAGCCAACATTTCTGAGTGTCTGTTGTATCTCAGCACTGTGCTATGTCTCAGAGATGCAGGATCACACGCAGTAGGCAAACCTCTAACTTTTCAGAGCTATATTCCACTTATATTCCAAACAATAAATTGTCTTGCGGCTGGCCCACAGAAGGCAGGATTAATGACATTCATCCTGGAATGTATTCGAGTGTTGACACTGAGACATAAAAGGCCACACACGCACGGAGACTCCGGGGCAGAGCGGCACCCACCTGGGAGAAATGGTTTGAGTGGAAGGAGGTAGTGGCTGGTTTTCACAGATGGGGGTGTAGCCCGAGTGAGGGTCCCCGCAGTGCAGGGGTGGGTTGTGCCAAGTTGCTGCTTCCCCAGTGCTCAGGGCAGGACCAAAAAGATCCTAGTCCCTTTGTTGTTGGAGGCCTTATTTTAAATGGACCAATTTGAAACTAACAGTATAAGTGCACTTAAATAAAATTTGTAAAT
>PVKM010016574.1:0-26706 GCA_004027735.1 Carollia perspicillata
GTCCCGGTTTCCTTCCCATCACTATTGGTTCCCTGTACATTTTCCTTTATTTTCCTTTTCATAGCCTTCACTTCTTCTATTTTGCAACCATAGTCAACCAATTCTGTGAGCACCCTGATGACCAGTGTTTTGACCTGTGCATCTGATAGGTTGGCTATCTCTTCATTGTATAGCTGTATTTTTTCTGGAGCTTTGATCTATTCTGTCCTTTGGGCCATTTTTTTTCTCAGTGCACCCGTTATGTAGTAAGGGGCAGAGCCTTAGGTATTTGCCAGGGCAGGGCAATCCACATTGCTGAGCTGTGGCACTGTATGTTGGAGAGGGGTCTGAGAGGGAATGATGCCACTTTTCATTTCTCCACCAACTTTCAGTCACTTCTGCCACTACCCACAAGCATATTCTGCCCTTCTGGTGCTGATTCCTGGGTGGGTGGGTTTGTGTACGTTCTAGGACCCTATGGGTCTCTCCAGTGAACTCTCCTGTGAGGCTGGGAGTTCCTCCCAGCGCCTCAACCCCCACAGGTGTTTTCAATTGGTGTTTTGAGGCTTTATTTCCCTGTTCTGGGGCCCTGGGTTGCACAGTGTGTCTCGCTCCCCAGCTTTGCCTGGTTTATCTGTGGGTGAATGTGGGACCACTGGGTCTGCCAGCCACCTTGTGCGTCAGTGCCCCTCCACAATCTGCCACCTCACTGGGTCTGCTCACAGCTGCCCCGCGTGCCTGTGGTCCTCCAGCCATCGCCTATGTGCCCAGGATTCACCAGTTGCTGCCTTGCACGCCCGGGGGCTGCCAGCCACCTCTTTTTGCTTTTTTTTTTTTTGCCAGGACCCCTCTCTGCCCGGCTGTCTGACTCCACCCCTCCTACAGGTCTGGATGAATGTGTCTACTTTGACTCCTTGGTTGTCTGACTTCCATACAGTTCAATTTTGTGTCAGTACTGGTTGTTTTTTTGCTTCTAAATTTTGTTGTCCTTATTTTGGTTGTGCAAGGAGGCACAGTTTGTCTACCTACGCCTCCACCTTGGCCAGAAGTCCCCAACTTTGTTCTTCTTTTTCAAGATTACTGAGGCTATTCAGGGTCTCCTTTGGTTCCATATAAATTTTTGGAATATTTGTTCTGGACTGTGTAATACACCATTGTTATTTTAATAGGAATTACATTGAATCTATAGGTTGCTTTGGATAGTACGGACATTTTAATGATGTTAATTTTCCAATCCATGAACACTTACTTATTTGTGTCTTCTTCAATTTCTTTCTTCAGTGTCCTATAGTTTTCCTCCTTGGTAAATTTACTCCTAGGTACCTTGTTTTTTGGTGTTATTGCAATAATAAGTGCGATTATTTTCTTAATTTCTCTTTCTGGTAATTTATTGTTGGTGTATAAAAATGTTATTGATTTTTGAGTATTGATTTTATATCCCTCTACTTTGCTGAATTCGTTTATTAGATGTAGTTTTTTTTTTTGGTGGAGTCTATAGTGTTTTCTATGCACAATATTATGTCATCTGAGAATAGTCCTATTGTCTCTCTTTAATGAAAGATGAGCTGATTATGATATTTGTCTCCTCTGCCCTATCCCCTTGATTATGTTGTGTGTATCCCTGTTACTTGTCGGAATGTATATATACATATGTGTTACAACTATGCAGCCCCCAGTTGTTTGGTTTTAAGTCTATAATTCAGTGGGCGTAACCCTAACCACCAGTTATTACAGTTTTCCCACTCGATTCTTTATTTTGGTTCATTTACAGGTTGCCTGGATTTTATTATCATGATTTATTTATTTATTTATTTTGCTTTGCCTTGTTTTCTAAGAGCTGGCTCTCCACTCCGGAGCTCCTTGGTTTATTAGCATGCCTGATTATAATGTTGGCTACATAACCATGCATCACATGTTCTCTCCTTTCAACCCCCAGAAATCTGTAAACATCATTGCTGCATTGTTCAGTTGGGTTTTTGTTTTTGTTTTTTGTTTTCTGGTAAAGTTGCTGGGGAGAAAGAAGAAGGCCTGCATGATTTTTGCCCTCCCTTTTGTGGGTGTCTTAGTTTAATCTTTTATTTTATTTTTTACTTTCTTAGAGATAGAAGAAGGGAGGGAGAAAGAAAGGATGAGAAGTATTGATGTGCAAGAGGAACATAGACCGGTTGCCTTCTTTACACACCCCAGGGGACCCAACCTGGAATCCAGGCATGTGTTCTGACTGGGAATCAAACCAGTGACCTATCGGCACACAGGAAGATGCCCGGATGACTGAGCCACATCTGCTGGAGCTGTGGGTGATAGTTTACACTGGATTGTCGTGATGTAATACTTCAAGAAATTAAACATTCTTAACAGGGCATGCATTTTAAATGTAGTGTGTCTTTGACCATTTTAGCAGCTTAACACTGAAATTTACAAAAAAAATCAAAGCTGCATCACTCTCACATTGCCAGTGGCAATGTAGTATGGCACAACCTCTCTGAAAAACAGTTTTGTGGTTTCTTCACAAACTAAATATGCAACTACCATGTAACCTAGCATTTGCAAATACTGGGTGTTTATCCCAGAGAAATAAAAACATATGTTCACACAAAAACCTGTACACAAACATTTAAGCCAGAGTCAAAAGTCTGTGTACTTCACGATTCCATTTATATGACATTCTGGAAAAGGCATAATTATGGGAACAGAAAACAGATCAGAGGTTGATAGGATTTGATGGCACTGACTGCGATGGTGGCTCCATGATTGAATGTATCTGCCAAAATTCATAGAACACACATTAAAAATAGTAAACTTTACTGTATGCAAGTTATGTATGAGTGATTCTAACTTTTAAAAAACTAGAATCAGAGACCCAAATTGGCAGAAGAGTAAGTGGAAGCTACACTAACCTCCTGGCAGGACCAATCTGGAATTACAACTAAATAGGAGAGAAATCATGAATAACCAACTTAACGCCAGCTGGAGAGAAACCTTATAACCTAGGACAGACAGAAGAAACCACTTCACCACAACACTGGTAGAGAGTGCAGAAGAGGCATGTGAGGGCTGGCTGTGCTCCCAAAGGTGGCAGCTGAGGTTCCAGAGGGATACTTCAGTGTCCTAGGGGTTCCCCCTGAGAAGCGTGGGATCTAAACCCCAAGCTGGTCTCCCCAGCCCACAGCACCAGAGCTGGGAAAGGACTCAAATAGCATCCAGCTGTGAAAAGCAGTGGGGTTTCTGTCCTCCAGGGTGAGAAGGCTGGAAATGCAGAGAAACTCTTAAGGGGCCAACACACAAAATTCCATTTGCAGCCAGTTACCCTGGTTTCCAGCAGGAGGAGGGCAGAGTGGACTAGAGATGCATGAGGAGAGTCTGGGGTTGGTGGCTCTGGGGAAAGAATTTAAGGCACAGCCACCAGGGTCCCTGTGCTGAGTCATTCCCCATACTGCAGAGACCATCTTTCTCAGGTAGACCACTCCCCTCCAAGTGGTGTCAGCCTGGAGGGAAGCAATACCCATGCCTCAGGAATTACTCTCCCCCACACTATGGACCTTAACCTTGCAGCTGAGTATAGCTTGAGGCTATATCACTAATTAATGTTAAGAACTAAGGCAGATCTCTGGGAGTGCTGAGATTCTCCCTCAGGCCCTGTGGTAGTACAAGCTGGCCTTGGTCAACAGCCTGGTTCTTGCTGCACACACCCAGGCCCAGCAGAGGGAGCCACACACTGTGGATCATGGACAGCTCCAAACGGGTTGCCCAGGACCAGACACAAATAGCGTCTGAAAAAGGGCTGCACCAGAGTCTTTGCAGTTCCACCTAATACATAGAAATAAATATAAAGAAGCAGCCAAGATGGGAAGACAAGGAAACAGACCCCAAAGGAAAGAATAAGAGAATTCTCCAGGAGAACTAGATGAAATGAAGGCAAACAATTTATCTGATAGAGAGTTTAGAGTAATGATTATAAGGATATTCAACAGCATGAAAATAGACATAGAAACTATAAAAAAGGGCCAGTCAGAAATTAAAAATGCAATATCTGAAATAAATAATACACTGGAAGGAATAAACAGTAGATTAGATGAAACAGAGGATTGAATCGGTGATTTGCAAGACAAGGTAGAAAAAAACCCTAAGCACAGCAGTAAAAAGAATAAAAAAATGAGGAGAGCTTAAGAAACATTTTGGAAGCATGAAGCATAAAAACATCCGTATCATGAGAATAACAGAAGGGAGTGATAAAAAGCAAGGACTTACAACCAAGGCTATTTGACCCAGGCAGGCTATCACTTAAAATCAAAGGAGAAATAGGGACAAAGAAGGACACTACACAATGATAAAGGGACCAATCCAAAAAGAGGATATAATCCTAGTAAACATGTATGTACCCAACAAAAGAGCAAATATGTAAAGCAAATCTTGGTGGACATTAAAGGGTAGATCAACAGAAATACAGTCATATGTGGGGATTTTAACACTCCATTGACTTCAATACACAGATCTTCCAGACCGATAATCAACAAGAAGAGAGTAGCCTTAAATGACATACTACATCAAATGGATTTAATTGATATTTTTAGAGCATTTCACTCCAAAGCAACAGAATATACTGACTTTTCAATGCCACATGGAACATTTTCTAGGATAGAACACATGTTAGGACACAAAACAAGTATCAGTAAATTTAAGAAGATAGAAATCATATCAAGCATGTTCTCTGACAAAAATGCTATGAAACTAGAAGCCAATCAGAAGAATAACACAGAAAAACACACAAAGATGTAAAAGCTAAATAACATGTTATTAAACAATGAATGGGTCAACAACAAGATCAAGGAAGGAGTAAGAAGATACCTTGAAACAAATGAAAAGGAGAACACAACAATCCAAAATCTGTGGGACACTGGGAACTCTCCCAAGAGGGAAATTCATAACATTACAGGCCTATCTTTAAAAAGAAAAAGAAAAAGCTAAAATAAACATTCTAACTTAACACTCACAAAGAACAATGAACAAAGCCCAATGTGAGTAAGAAAAATGGAATAACAAATATTAGAACATAAATAAATGAAATAGAGTCTAACAAAATAATACAAAAAAATCAATGAATCTAAAGGCTGGTTCTTTGAAAAGATAAACAAGATCGACAAACCTTTAACCAGACTCATCAAGAAAAAGAGAAAGGGAGGACCCAAATAATAAAATCAGAAGTGAAGGGGGAGAAATAACCAGTGACACCAAAGAAATAGAAAGGATTTTAAGAAAATATTATGAATATCTAAATAACAAACTGGACGACCTGGACAAAATGGATAAATTCCTAGCAACACACAATCTTCCAAAACTAAATCAAGAAGAATCAGAGAGCCTGAATAGACAGACTACATCTAATGACTGAAGCAGTAATCAAAAATCTCCTGACAGGCAAAAGATCTGGACCAGTTGGTTTTGTAGGTCAATTTTACCAAATATTCAGAGAAGAACTAAATACCTCTCCTTCTCAAACTATTTCATATAATTCAAGAGGAGAGAAGGCTCCCAAGCTCATTTTATGAGGCCAGCATTATGCTAACTCCAAAACCAGATAAAGACACTACAAAAACAAAAAATATAGACACTAAATGAATATATATGCTAAAATCCTCAACAAAATATTAGCAAACCAAATGCAGTGATACATCAAAAAGATCATACACCATGATCAACTGGGATTCATTCCAGAAATGCAAGATTGGTTCAACATTTGCAAATCAATGAATGTGATTCACCACATTAAAAAATGAAGGATAAAAACTACATTATCATATCAACAGATGGGGAGAAAGCATTTGATAAAATCCAGCACCATTTATGATAAAAACTCACAGCAAAGTGGGAATAGCGGAACATACCTAAAAATAATTAAGGCCATATGTGACAAACCCACTACCAGCATCACACTTAATGGGCCAAAAAAAACAAGTATTCCCCTTAAGATGGGAACAAGAAAAGGATGTCTACTTTCACCTCTCTTTTTCAACATAGGGATGAAAATCTTAGCCACAGCAATCAGAAAGGAAGAAGGCATCCAAATTGGAAAGGAAGAAGTAAAATGGTCTTTATTTGCAGATGACATGATATTATACATAACAAACCCCCAAATATTCCACCAAGAAACTAGAAGAACTGATAGATGAATTCAGCAAAGCAGCAGGATACAAAACTAATATCCAGAAATTAGTTGCATTTTTATATGCCAATAATGAACTAACAGAAAAGGAAATTAAAAAAACAATCCCATTCACAATGGCTTCAAAAATAATAAAATACCTAGGAATAAATCTAACCAATGATGTAAAAGATGTGTGCTTAGAAAATTATAAGACACCAAAGAAAGAAATTAAAGAAGATACAAATAAGTAGAAGCACAAGCTGTGTTCACAGATAGGAAGAATTAGCATCATTAAAATGTCCATACTACCCAAAGCAATCTATAGATACAATACAATCCCTATAAAGATTCCAATGACGTATTTCACAGAACTAGAACAAATATTTCAAAAATTTATATGGAACCACAGAGGGCCCTGCATAGCAACAGTGATCCTGAGAAAGAAGAACAAAGTGGGTGGAATCACACTACCTAATACCAAACTATACTATAAGGATATAGTAGTCTAAAAAGCATGGTACTGGCATAGATCAGTTGAACAGAATAGAGAGCCAAGAATAAAACCCACACCTTTGTAGTCAATTAATATTCGACAAAAGAAGCAAGCACATACAATGGGTTAGAGTTTATTCAATAAATGATGTTGAGAAAATTAGACAGATACATGCAGAAAAATGAAACTAGACTACCTTCTTATACCACACCCAAGAATATATTCAAAATGGATTAAAGATTTAAATGTTAGACCTGGCTTCCAGTCAAGATGGAGACGTAGGCAGACATGGCGCACCTCTTTGTACAAGTACATCAATATTACAACTTAAATATAGAGCAATCATCACTCAGGAATGTCAGAAATTGACTTGAATGGTAGTCTAACAACTACAAAATCAAGTTGAATGGAAGTCTGACAACTAGGAAATTGAAGAAACCACATCCATCCAGACTGATATGAGGAGCATCTGTAATGGGCTGGCGCCTCACCCACATTGATAAAAATCTGGGAAGGATATCTCATAAGCAAGGAGAACCGGACCTATGCCAGGCTCCCCAACCCAGGATTCCAGTGCCAAGAAGATAAGTCCCTACAACTTCTGGCTGTGAAAACCAGCAGGGCTTGAGTGGTGGAAGAAACTACTGGACCCCCAAGTAGTTCCTCTTAAAGAACCCACACACAGAGTCACTTATTCGGACTCACTCCCCTTGGGCTCTTGTGCTGTGGACGCTGCTTGAGGGGCACCAGTCTGTGGAGGAGGCTCCTGGAGTCCTAAGCAGTTCCTCTTGAGGAACCCATACATGGACTCGCCTATTCATACTCACTCCCTCTGAGCTCCAGCACCAGGGGGGTACCTTGAAGGGCACTAGTAATATACAGGAAGACTGAAGTCTGGCATTGGGGTGAGCAGAAGCTATTGACCCTTTGCTGAGCCCTCCCCCCACAGAATTGGCAGACTGGCGCCATCTCTGAGACTCCATCAACCTGGCTAACACTGTGTGACCCAACTTGGAGGCCCACTCAAGCTGCTTTTCCATAAGAATGACTACTCTTGGCTCCTAAATCCTCCCAAAGAAGCAACAGCTGGCTTCAGTGAGCCCTACAGACAGCCAGATTAGAGTCCCAGCTTGGCTTTACCTGGGAATCTCCAAGTCCAGCACAAGTAGCAGCCATCTCAGATTGCTTTATAGCTCAGGCAGGGTGTCCCCAGACAAAACACAGGTGGGGGCTGATCTTGGCCTGCACTACCCAGGTAACCCCAGGGCCAGCATACCCACTGGATAGCTATGGACCACGTTGGAGCACCACCACTCTCCGCCTACACAGCTGATCCTCTATGGAGGGTGGAGGTTGGTGGTCAGTGGTCACAGCCAGTCCTTGCAGCTGACTGGCCTAGGTAAACCCCTCCCATTGACCTGCCAACAGCAACCAAGTCTTAACTACAAGAGGAGGGTATACTCAGCCCACACAAAGGGTACACCTTGAGTACCCATTTTGGGTGATAGAGGAGGCTGTGCCCCTGGACCCTACAGGACCCCTACTACACTAGGCCACACTACCAAGATAGGGAGTCAAAGCAGCTCTACCTAATACATAGAAACAAACACAGGGAGGCTGCCAAAAGGAGGAGACAAAGAAACATGGTCCAAATGGAAGAACAGGTCAAATCTCCAGAAAAAAGGCTGAACAAAATGGAGAAAAGCAATCTATCAGATGCAGACTTCAAAACACTATTTATAAGGATGCTCAAGGAACTTAGGACTTCAGCAGCATAAAAAAGACCCAGTCAGAATGAAGGATACACTAATTGAAATAAAGAACAACTTACAGGGAAACAACAATAGAGAGGAAAAGGCTGAGAATCATATCAATGATTTGGAACATAAGGAAGCAAAAAACAACCAATCAGAACAACAAGAACAAAAAAGAGTCCAAAAAAATGAGGCTATTATAAACAGCTTCTGGGACAACTTTAATGGATCCAACATTCACCTCATAGGGGCACCATAAGGAGAACAGAAAGAGCAAAAGTTGAAAATCTGTCTGAAAAAATAATGAAAGAAAATTTCCCTAATTTGGTGATGAAAATTGACATACAAATCCAGGAAGCGCAGAGTGCCAATTATGATGGACGCAAACAGGCCCACTCCAAGACATATCATTATTGAAAGGCCAAAGGTTAAAGATAAAGAGAGACTCTTAAAAGCAAAAAAAAAAATGAAATTAGTTACCAGAAGATTGCCAGATGAGAGGTGAGAGGGGTAGAATGGGTGAAGAAGTGAGGGCATTAAGCAGTACAAATAGGTACTTACCAAATAGCCATGGGGATGTAAAGTATAGCATAGGAAATGGAGTAGCGAAAGAACTTATATGCATGACCCATGGACATGAACAATGGTGGGAAGATTGCCGGAGGATTGGGGGGTACTGGGTGGAGAGGGGCAAAGGGGAAAAAATCAGAACCAGTTTAATAGCATAATTAATAAAATACAATTTAAAGAGAAGGTTACATCTGAAACCATAAAAATCTGGGAGAAATCATAAGCAGAAAAATCTTGGACATTGCTTGTAGCAATATTTTATCAGATATATCTCTCCAGGCAAGGGAAACAAAAGAAAAAAATAAGTAAATGAGAGTACATCAAACTAAAAAGTTTTTGCACAGGAAAGGAAACCATCAACAAAACAAAAAGACAACTCATGGAATGAGAGAACATATTTGCTGATACACCTGACATGGGATTAATATCCAAAATTTATAAGGAACTTACCAAACTTAACACCAAAAAGACAAACAACCCAATTAAAAAGTGGGTAAAGGACCTGAATAGACACTTCTTCAAAAGGGACATACAGATGGCCAATAGACATAAAACAAGATGCTTAATGTCACTAATCATCAGAGAAATGCAAATTAAACCCACAATGAGACATCACCTTAGAACTGCCAGAATGGAAATCACCAATAATTCACAACAAACAACAAGCACCGGTGAGGATGGGGAGAAAGGGGAACCCCTTTGCATTGTTGGTGGGAATGCAGACTGATGCAGCCACTATGGAAAACAGTATGGAGATACCTCAAAAAATTAAAAAAGGATCTGCTTTTTGAACCAGCAATCCTACTTCTGGGAGTATATCTGAAGGAACCCAAAACAGTAATTCAAAAGATCATAAGCACCCCTATGTTCATTGCAGCCTTATTTATAATCTCCAAGACACAGAAGCAGCCCAAGAGTCCACCAGTAGATAGTGGATAAAATCAACTATGGAACATTTACACAATGGAATACTACTTGGCCATAACAGAGAAAAACGTTTTACCCTTTGTGACAGTATGGATGGACCTGGAGAACATTATGCTAAATGAAGGAAGCCGTCAGAGAAAGACAAATACCATATGATCTCACTTACATGTGGAATCTAATGAACAAACTGAACTAACAGGCAAAATAGAGACACATTCATAGAGAGCAGGCTGACAGCTAAGCGGTGGTGGAGGGGGACGTTAGGGGATGTAGGGACTGAGCAAAAAGGGAAAAGGACTCAGGGACCTGTGCAACCGTGTGGTGAGTGTGGTAGTGAGGAAATCGAAGGGACTAAACAGTCATGGGGAGAAAATAATAAAAAAAATTAAAAAATAAAACAGTAAAATCAACATAGTTTTTACATCACTGTCCCCACCACTGCAATACATTTATTAGAAAAGCATGAACTACATTAAACCCCCTATTTGGGCTTCTAAGACATCCTGTTATTGATTTCTATTTCAGTGCATTAGAGTTTATTTTAAACATGCAGAAAAACAATGTTTCTTTCCTGACCGCACATTTTTCCTACATTAAGGGTGACTCATAGAACTTTTATTTATCATTTTACATTGTGTAATTCCTTTTACTGCTTAGTTGGAAAAAACTACAAGCTTTTACCACAAAACATTTTCCTGCTCATTGAGACAAAATACCATGTGCTCTTCTGTAAATAGTGCTGACCCAAGTTCGCATTCATTATGGCAAAACTCCACATTTAAACAAGCAAATAGCTTGGCATTTCATCTGCTGTTGCTCCATTTTTTGTTTTGTTTTGTTTTTTCTTCCTTTAGATCACATGGAAATTAAAAAGTACACAGTAAATAAATATTTTGATAAATCCTAGGCAATATGATTAATAATAAAGTAGCTTGGATGGGTGGTTGCCTTCAAATAAAAAATGTATTTTTTTATGAAATAATAACTGGATGTGATAGATACCCTTGATTCCAACCATCAACATCAGCATCTATTTTTAGTTTTTCTAACTAGTTGTACAAATGCATTCAACTGTTCATATTTAGCAGTGAATACAGTTTTCAATTAAACAAAGCAGGTGGTATACATCTGCTGCCTTCACTAAAATAAAAAGAAAAGAAAATTAATTTTTTTT
Source organism: Carollia perspicillata (assembly GCA_004027735.1). Classification (NCBI taxonomy): domain Eukaryota; kingdom Metazoa; phylum Chordata; class Mammalia; order Chiroptera; family Phyllostomidae; genus Carollia; species Carollia perspicillata. The sequence goes on from PVKM010016574.1 coordinate 11,040, forward strand.
CTTACAGGCATAAATCCTCAGGAACAAAGAGAATGAAGGAGACAATAGCCAATGAGAACAGGCAACAAAATTATGGGTGCTAGTCAACTCATTTAGCTGAAAGTTCAGCTATTGCAGGAAGAAAAGCCAAGAAGCAAGATTTCTGGCGCAGAATCTGGTGTGGCTTGGGAACTAGATGAGCCAGGTGCAACAAAAGGAGAAGACAAGAGCTTTCCTCCCTCCAGAGGCAGCTGTGTCATTCAGTTCAGAGTGAAACCAGAAAAGCCAGCTTTCATACTGCTCATCACTACCAGAACCAATAAGTAGAGACTGGGATGGAGTCCTTCTTTTTAAAATTTTATTTAATTATTTTATTTTTATTAAAGATTTTATTTATTTTTAGAGCAAGGGGAAGTGAGGAAAAAAGAAGAGAGAAACGTATGTGAGAGAAACATCAATTGGTTGCTTCTCACATGCCATCCAGCTGGGGACCTGGTCCACAACCCAGGCGTGTGCCCTGATGGGGAGGCGAACTGGCAACCTTTCAGTTTGCAGGCTGACACTCAGTCCAACCAAGGCATGGATTGAATCTTTATGGGTGCGTTATTCAGATGGCTGGTATTCTGAGAAGATGGTATGTACCCTAGCAGACTGTCTTATATTCCATTTCAAGCCAACCCTTTTTATAAGAGAAATGTAGGTAAAGGGTGCAGGGAAAAGGTTAATCAGATTAAAAGCTTCGACATTCTTTCATTTGTTGACCAATGACTCTATCTGTGTCCTGGGAGGTGGATGTGTCTTCCTGGAGCACAATGGCTCAGATACCGTCTTGCTTGCTTATAGTTTGCCTACGGCACAAAGGTGGAACTCTTTATATGGTCTCCTGGACTCAGGGTGGGTCATGGCTTCAGTTCCTGAAACAATAACTTTTTACATGCATTGATCACTAAGCTTATTGATTATTACATAAAGCTAAAACCCTCCAACTCTTGAGCCCTCCATCAAGAGCACAGGCAGTGAACAGTGAGGGAGAGACACTGTACTGAAGATTGGGATTAAGTAGAAGCCGGCATTCTGAAAGATGACCCTTCTGCAGAACCATTGCCGGTTTGCTCCCTGAATGCTGGCAGCTACACTTAATCCCATTCTGCAACTTCTAGCAGGATCCTGGGGAATATTTTTGTGGGAAAACCACTTGACCTAAGAAAAAAGTCCCACAGATATTCACATTTTTCAGCCCTCCAGTAAAATGATGGATTGCCACATGGTAATCCTAAGGGAAAAGACCATTGATTCACAAACTCTACCCAGTATACACAATTTCCAATAAGCTTTGTGGTGCTTTACATATTAAAATTACATTCAAAGACTGTAGCACAGGAGCTCTAAACCCAAACCAGGGAGCTGCTTAAGTGTTCATGATATTCTGAAAAAAAACCTCCCAGAGGACTAGCAGATGTGGGCATTCTGTTTATTACTCACATGACAGGGGAGTGCACTGATGGCAGCAGGTCACTGCTAGAGAGACCACGCCTCCTCCAGTCTGAGGCTCATTATAAGGGGTCCCAGACAAAGGAGGCACATGTCCTACTCATGACTCTAAACTACATTACCTCAGTGGTAAAAGGTCCACACACAGTCATAGGATAAGAAGAAGCTGCTCCCAGAGAAGATAAGGGGGGAGTTACAATCCATTCCTCAAACAATATGCATTTCTTCTGGCCAGTGGCCCTCTGACCAGCACTAAGTCATTGGAGGGGGAAGGGTCCATTGACCCCACAGAGACAAAAACAAATTTTTGGAAATTGCAAATATGTTATCATTAAAAAAACAATAATTGAAGCGATACCCCCCAAAGTATAAGAAATACAGAAAAGGTGTTACCGTAAAAGAGTCAGTCCTCGGAGTGCCAGAGGAGCCTCCACCCTTTGGCCAAGATGGTGGCAGGGGGAGTTCTTACCTTGAGCACACTGAGAACTAAAGCGATGTGAATGGACAGGGCTTCAGAGTGCTACAAGCTGGAAAGATGAATGGATAGGGCCAGGAGCATGTCAAAACTAGGAAGATAACTAGGTTAGTAAAAGTCCTCCCCTCCCTGTTCCTATAACAACTGCAGGCTGGAGCAGAAGATGGAGATGGTCTTTGAGACTGGAGGCGGCACCTCTTTTCCTTTTGCATCAGCACCTGCCTCTGAGTTTGGCTCTTTGTGATGGCAGGCAGCCAAACCTCAATGTTTGGTACCTTTTTGTTTGGTAACGGTAGAAAGTAAGTCTCAAAAAGAGGGTAGGAAGCTCAATCTAATAGGTCCAATATTCAAATAATAGGAATTTGGGAAAGAGAAAACAAAGAAAGTGGAGGGGGAGAAATTATCATTAAAAAAGTATTCCCAGAATTAAAGAATATGAGTCTAGATAGTGAGAGAGACTATGAGTCTTCAATACAATTGATGAAAAAATTCACATCGAGACATATCACTGAACTTTGAGAACAGTGGGCATAAGGAGGAGATTCTAAAAATGGAAGAAAGGCGTATCAGTTAGCTTTTGTTGTGTTACACCCAAACATAGTGATTTAAGATAGTCTGGGGGTGGTTTGGCAGCTGTGGTCTGAGCTGGATACGTGATGGTTGTATGGTCTAAGAAGCCTCACTCGCACGTCTGAGACTTCCTAGGATGGCTGGGACCTCTCTCCACAATCTCTTATCTTCTAGGTAACCAGTTTGGATTTGTTTAGAAGGGTGATGGAAGGGTTCTCAGCAGCAAGAGAGGGCCAGCCCAATGTACACACACTTTTCAAACTTCCACTGGCATCATGTTTGTTATTGTCTTTTTTTTTTTACCAAAAAAAGATAGGGTGAAATCATGTGAATAAACCAATGTCATACAAAAAAGTATAGGAGGGCTCAGGATTGTTCAGAATTGTGCCTGGAGAAATGGGAGAGTTCTACAAGATCTACCATCCCTTCCCTTTGCCGCCGTTGGCTGGTGAGTCCAAAGGAGCTCACTCATTTTTCCAAATATGTTCATTCCTTGGTCACCATTTCCAGGAATTTTTAGAATCTGGTCACCATTCGAAATGATTATTTCTTCAACATTTTCTGTTTTCTCTTTCTGGAATTCCTGTTATTATTGGACCTACTAGATTACGCTCCTCCCCTTTTCAGAGTTTTAATGTCTACTTCCTCTCTCTTTGTCTTTATTTCTTATACTTTTGGGGACGTGGCATTAGTTATTGAATTTTTAATTTGTAATAGCATATTTTCAGTTTCCAAGAATTTGTTTTTTTTCTCCAAATGTAATTTTTGTAACATCTTGTTCTTTTTTTTCCATACATGAAAGTCACATTGCAAAGGGCGTGGACACAGGGAGGAGTGACTTATTATAACAATCTGCCATGCCAATATAATGTTTCCATAAAGGCAATTCTTCTCAAGGTCTTAGCATCTTTGCTTTTAAATATTGTGTTAAACAAAGAAATTTTTGCAAATAGCTAAACTCAAAGAATCTCTCTATGAGTATTAGTTACACTGTGATTTTTTTTTGTTGTTTATCCCAATTGTATTTTTGTTTGATTGTTTTTATCTCTGTCTTTTGGAGTAGAGACTCTGTTCAAATAATCAGTGACTTTTAACTATTGATAATTAAATATTAAGCACCACCAAGCTTATTGGAAGCTGTGCATATACATTTAATTAAATATATCATCCACGTTTCTCAAAATTGATGGAAAATGGCGCTATAACAAATAGATCCCCTGGGAATGAAATACTGTTAAAAGAAAGTTAGCTTTTAATAGAAACTAAAACGATCATAAACTTCCTACATTACATACAGACAGTGTTACATACAGACAGTGTCATTAATTATGCAGACTACATAATGATGTCCTTTGGGCATGTGTATGCACACTCATGTGTGTGCACATACAGGAATGTATGAGCAGCTGTCCAAGACACAAAGAACCTTCTGACTCAGCCTATTATAACAACAGCACGCCTATATGTATTTATCTGTATCAGCTGCAAAAATGCTATTGACCCCAATATGCCTGAACTAATACTTTTCAATCACACAATGATGTGTACAAGGATCATCTGGTGATTTTGTAAGAATGCCGATTCTGATTCAGCAGTTCTGGGAGGGACCTGAAGTCTCGCCAGCCCTCAGGAAATGTGATGTTTGGTCAATGAACTGTATTTTCAGCAGCAAAATTTTAAACTGCAAAATCTGAAATTTGAAATTTGCCAAGTATTATACTCAATGTTTTCATGTGCTTATAAAAAATGGAAGCTATCTAATATCCTAGTTTGTTCAATTACATATTAATATTTATTTCCTATGGTTAGTCTTTGGTAGTTTGTTTTTTGCAGTTTTCTTTCTTTAAGTTCATGGTAGATGCCTAAGTCTTTGTTTCATGAGATTGTATATCAATATACTGTCATGAAAAAAGGGGAGTGAGAAAGACGAAATTTAATGAAATTGCAATCTGATATACAAGTCCACTCTCATAACTTGTAGACGACAAAAAATTGGAGCAAGGACATCAAAGAAAAAGAAAAACACCTTTCCCTGGCTGGTGTGGCTCAGTGGGTTGAGCAAAACAAAAGGTCACTGGTTTGATTCCAGGTCAGGGTACATGCGTGGGTTGTGCGCCAGGTCCACAGTTGGGACTGCACAAGAGGCAACCCATCAATGTGTCTCTCCCTCTCTTTCTCCCTTTCTTCCCCCTCTCTAAAAACAAATAAACAAACAAATAATTAAGTAAATAAAATTTTTTTAAAAAGAGAGAAAAAGACCTTATGCTTTTTGGTAAAGCAACATACTTTAAGAGTAATCCTGTTAAATGTTACACATGTATATGTAAACATCTAAATACATAAGTGAGTGTAATAAAATGAAAAGACATTCTGGCTGGTGTGGCTCAGTGTTTGAGCACCAGCCTGTGAACTGAAAGGTTGCTGGTTCGATTCCCAGTCAGGGCACAGGCCTGGGTTGCAGGCCAGGTCTCCAGTTGAGGGGGGTGTGAGAGGCAACCAATCGCTGTATCTCTCACACATTGATGTTTCTCCCCGTCTCTCTAAGAGTAAGTAAGTAAAATCTTTAAAAAATAAAATAAAAAGAGGAAAATTTCTCAGAACTATCACTGACTATAACAGTTATACTTTTACCTAAGTAATAATTTCTTTATGGGAAGTGCTCCTGTTGACTCTCATGGGGGCAAAGACGGTTCTTCTACATAAAAAGTCACCACTGGCTATGGATGCTGATGATGATCTTGGCCAGCAGAAAATACCAGGACATTACTCCCAATTTAGACATACACACTGCCATCGCCGCCGCCACCACCACCACCACCACCTTCATCAGCAACAACAAAGTTAAAAAATGGCATTTACTTTATTTTTAATCCTCCCACACTGGGCATCCCACCCCAATATACTTTTCTTAAGCCTTTGATACCTTTAATGCCTTTCTTCCAATTCACAAAACAAACCTGCCAGCAGATAATTAACATGAATGGGAAAGCAGAAATAAACAGTATCGGAAAAATTTCCAAGCTGATTATCTAATGATAATAACTAATATTTAATGTGTGTATGGTGTGCAATGTAGTGTTCTAAGACTTCACACGGATTAAGTCATGCCATCCTTGTTGCACTGATAAACCAAGATGAGAAGTACATGTTTCACAGTGTGCACGTGTGTATTTTCTGAGGACGCAAGCTGTGGATGTCACTTTATTTACACATGTAGGTATACGTTTTAACTTGCTAAGTCATTTCTAGTTGCTATGCTAGAACTACACAGTCCAATACGGTAGCCACCAGCCACATGTGGCTAATGAGCATTGGAAATACAGCTAGTGTGAAGTGAGATGTGCTGTAAGTGCAAAATGTACACAATATTTTGAAGACAATTCTAAGAAATGAGATAACACAGCTCTGGCCAGATGGCTCAGTTGGTTGGAACATTGCTCTGTATACCAAATGGTTGCAGGTTCGATTCCCAGTCAGGGCACATACCTAGGTTGCAGGTTCCATACCTGGTCAGGTGCATGTGGGAGGCAACAGATCAATGTTTCTCTTTTATATTGAAGTTTCTCTCTCTTTCTCTCTCTCAAATCAAGAAAACATATCCTCGGGTAAGGATTAAAATAAAATAAAGTAAAATACCTCTTTATTATTTTAGATTGATTATTGAAATATTGTATTTGGGACATCATGAATTAAATAAAATAGATTATTAATATGTTACTAAAATAAAATAAATTATTAGTAATATATGATGTATTACTGTTCATTTTACTCATTTTTTTAAAAACGCGGCTACTAGAAAATTTAAAAATGACCTATGTCGCTAGCTCATATTTCTATAGAACAGCACCATGCTAGAAGTACATATCTCACGGTCTTTTTCAGGTGAATAAGAAGAGATTGAGAGCCTACAATTGGTTAGGTGTTAGTGGGCCTAGAAAGGTCTTACTACTCCTAGGTGTGTTTCTATATTAACACCCGTGTGTTGATTTAAACTAGTGGTTCTTGGCCCTGATTTTGCAGTGGAATTACCTTGGAAGTTTCAGTAAATATGCAGCCTGGTGCCCATCTGCAGAGAATTTGATGGTCTGGGCAGCCTGGGCATTGGAAGCTTTAAAAGCCCTTAGGTGATTTGAAGAATTGTCCAAAGCTGAGAACCAGATCTAAACAGGCACAATGGACTTGGTCCTGGTTATGGGCAGGGTGGGCAGACAAGGTTTGCACTGGGGTCTGTCTCAAGCTTTGTCTCTTGTTGGAATTAGGGAAACAAGTTGTGAAAAGGATATGGCAAACTAGAGCCCCACGTTTTGTCGAAGGGCTTTGTAACAGCTCTCATTGAAAACAGAGTGAGGGAAAACCTGCGATCCAGAGTAAGGGGGAAGAAATGACGGAAAGGGAGAAATGGAGCTAACTGAGGGGAACGGGAAGCCACAGCCCAAATGCCTCAGTTATGTGAGGTGCTCTTTGCCCCAGGAAACTGAGGGCTGATTACAGAGGTGCCAACCCCCCCCCGACTCTGTCCCTCACCCCACTGCAGTGGCCGAGAGAGGCAGACACAGGAAAAAACGCAGCCTTGAGCTGAGTGCCCATGTCCGTGGTCCCCTTTGCCTTCCAGGTTGAGCTGAGATGGCCGACTGCAGTAGTTCTAACTTGTTTAGTCAAAGGAAATACTCAGGTTTATTTTCTAACATTTTATTTATTGATTTTAGAGAAAAAGGAGAGGAGAGAGAGAGAGAGGAATAAACGTCCATTTATTCCACTTATTTATGTATTCATTGGTTGATTCTTACATGTGCCCCGACTGGGGATCAAAACTACAACCTTGGCATATTGGGATGATGCTCTAACCAACTGAGCTACCTGGTCAAGGCTAAGATTCATTTATATAATGATATTCTAAATGTCTATTATGTAGAGTGTCTCAAAATTTAGGCAAAGTTCACTTAGGAATGGTAGAGTTTATCAGAATCAAGATAAGAAGCTGCTCTCACTCCTCCAACTGCCTCATGTCAATCACAGCTTCCTCAGAGATTTCCTGCAGCATTGGAGTCTGATGGCAGAAATGGTCACCATTTTATTAAAACTATTGGCCCGGGCCTGGCTGGTGTGGCTTGGTTGGTTGCAGCATCGTCCTGTAACAGAAGGGTTGCTGCTTTGATTCTCAGTCAGGGCAACATACCCGGGTTTTGGGTTCAATCCCCAGTTGGGATATGTGTGAGAAGGCAACTGATTGAAGTTTTTCTCTCTTTCAAAAGCTGTGAAAAAAAAAAAAAAAAAAAGCCTGGTGGTGAAGATTAAAACTATTGGCCCAGGCTTTTCTGAACAGTTTTAACTTCCAAAGTCTTTCCTGGCAAAGTCAGTGTTAATGTGCCAAACGTTTGTGTCAACTGCTATCCATCCTTTGATAATGGAGAAAAATACATCTTTCTCAAATAAAAACTTCTTCTGTGAGACAAAACACTAGATATTTTCCTTCTCTTTCCTTCCATCTCTTTTCTTATAATTCTGCAATGTAATATGATTTTTTTCATATTCCCAACTTCATCAGGGTTAACTAAATGACCAACAGTTTTGGTCTCAAGTTCACCATTGTGAATGTGGCCTATCGGATACTGCCAGATGATTAAAATGCCTCATCTTAGGCACTGTAACATTTCTCTCAGGCATTAGGGGAATACCCAGGTAGTGCTGTTAATAATCAGAGTTTTCAAGACTTCTGGCCAAGATGGAGGCATAAGCAGAAACACTTTGCCTCCTCGCACAACAAAAGAAGGGCAACAGCAAATGTAAAAACACAGTAACTAGAAACTGCCAGAAAATGGTATTATATGGAAGTCCAACAACCAAGGAATTAAAGAAGAAACATTCGCCCAGACTGTAGGAGGGGCAGACATGGGCAGCCAGGGGCAGAGAGGATGCATGACAAGGCAGCAGCTGGCAGACCAGGTGGTCCCACATTTGCATGTGGATAAACCAGGAGGAACAACTACAGAGTGAGACAGACTGAGCAACCCAGGGTTCCAGCATGGGGAAAAAAAGCCTCAAAACCTCTGGTTGTAAAAACCTGTGGGGGTTGAGGCAGCAGGAGAAACTCCCAGGCTCACAGGTGAGTTCACTGGAGAGACCCACAGGGTCCTAGAACATACATAAACACACTCACCCAGGAATCAGCACCAGAAGGGCCCAACTTGCTTTTGGGTAGCAGGGGAAGTTACTGAAAGCTGGCCAATAACTGAGCAAGTAGCATTGTTTCCTCTCTGATCCCTCCCCCACATACAGCACCATAACACAGTGACCTGGGTTGCCCCACCCTGGTGAATACTTAAGGCTCCCCCCATTACAATGTAACAGGCATGCTGAGACAAAGAAATGTGGCTCAAATGAAAGAACAGATCAAAGCTGCAAAAATAGAACTAAGCAATGAAGAGATAGCCAACCTATCAGATGGAGGGTTCAAAACACTGGTAATCAGGATGCTCACAGAAATGCTTGAGTACAGACACAAAATAGAGGAAGAAGTAAAGGCTATGCAAAATGAAATAAATCAAAATATACGGGGAGCCAACAGTAAAGGAAAGGAAACTGGGACTCAAATCAATGGTCTGGATCATTAGGAAGAAATAAACATTAAACTAGAACAGAATAAAGAAAGAAGAATACAAAAAAATGAGGAGAGGCTTAGGAACCTCCAGGAAAACCTTAAACACTCCATCATCTGAATCATAGGGAGGAAGAGGAAGAGCAAGAAACTGAAAACTTATTTGAAAAAATAATGAAGGAGAACTTCCCCAATCTGGCAAAGGAAGTATACTTCCTGGAAGTCCAGGAAGCTCAGAGAGTCCCAAAGAAGTTGGACCCAAGGAAGCACACACCAAAACACACATCATGACTACATTACCCAAGATTAAAGAGAAGGAGAGAATCTTAAAAGAGGCAGGAGAAAAGGAGATAGTTACCTACAAAGGAGTTCCCATAAGACTGTTAGCTGATGTCTCAAAAGAGATCTTATAGGCAAGAAGGGGCTGGAAAGAAGTATTCCAAGTCATGAAAGGCAAGGAACTACATCCAAGATTACTCTATCCAGCAAAGCAATCATTTAGAATGGAAGGGCAGATAAAGTGCTTCTCAGATAAGGTCAAGTTAAAGGAGTTCATTACTACCAAGCCCTTATTATATGAAATGTTAAAGGGACTTATCTAAGAAAAAGAAGATGATCAAAAATATGAACTGTAAAATGACAACAAACTCATAATTATCAATAACTGAACCTAAAAAAAACCAAAACAAAAACAAGCTAAGAAACAACTAGAACAGAAACAGAGTCATAGAAATGAAGATCATATGGAGGGTTATCACCAGGAGTTGGGGGAGGGGGTAGAATGAGGGAAAAGGCACAGGGAATAAGTAGCATAAATGGTAGGTACAAAATAGACAGGGGAGATTAAGAACAGTATGGGAAATGGAGAAGCCAAAGAACTTATATGTATGACCCATGGACATATTCTTGGGGTGGGGGAATGGTGGTGGGAAGGCGGCTGCATGTCAGAGGGAAACAAAGGGGAAAAATATGGGATAACTGTAATAGCATAATCAATAAAATATACCTAAAAAGATCATCAGAGTTCTCTCTCATTTCAAGTCTCTTAAATAAAGTAACTGAAGGTGAGAGTTGCCCAACGAAGGCACATTTATGAAAGCATTCAAGGTTGGGCATCCTGCCTTTTGTGTTTTCTTATATATTTCAGTTGTAACTTACACATGACAAACTATTCAACAGTTTCTATTTCTATTCTGTGTCCCTGTAGGGAATATTTGGCAGTGCAATATTTTAAGAAAAATCCTTTCCTCTGTCTGGCATTCAACTTTTATAACATTTTTGGATCTGTAAATACATTCTCCTCTCCCTCCACCAGCATATATATTTTTATTCTCCCTCTTATTCCTTTCAAACTATACCAAAATCTGTTTCCTGACAATTTGAGAACTGAGAAATGTCTGCGTGAGGGAAAAAAGTGAAGACACACATTATGTTGTAATTTTAGCAGGGAAATATTGCCCAATGACAAAACCAGGGGCTGTCTTGTGATGTTTTCTTTGCTCCCACTAACATTTCCTGTTTTGATCTCACTGTCATCTTATTAAAGGCTGTTGAGACTGCCTCCCATTCAGATGTGGTGGCTTGCTTTAAATCAGCGGAGTATTGATTTCTAAGGATAAGAACAGCATTGATGACCTTAATTTGGAGAATGGGGCAGACCACTACATGGGTTGACTGCCAGTTTTAATCTATTGCAAAAGCAAAAAGCAGCCAGTCTGTTCAGCTGTCTTTCTGATCTTGAAGTATCCATTCTACTGGGTTAGAAAGTTTGTTCAGACACAAGGACTTACAAAGCACATGCTAACTACCAGACATGGCTCCAAGCACCAGGAATATAGCAGCAAAAAAACTAAGCCTCTGCCCTGCTGATTTTGAAAGAGCACTCAACTCTCAGCCAGGGCACATCAGAGGTTGCAGAAGAAGGGGTGGCTTGTCTGCAGGGCCCTTTTGCTTAACTGTGATTGTCTTTAGGTCCAACTAAGTCAGTTACTGTCTAGGTAACACTGGAAATCCTTTCATGTTAGAACACACTTCCCTTCTGCTCCTGGATTTTTGCCTCATATTAGTATATAAACTGCTGACAAAGGTAACTTTTCTGTTTCCTCTCTATGGATTATCTAACCACAAACACTGGCTTGGGTTTCAGATTAACATCTCATTATGTAGTGCGCATTATGTTCTGCTTCCCAAAGAAGAAAGACAGCTAAAGAATATTTCACAAATTATTTTCACGCATGGTTATTGTATAGTATTACAATGTATTATGTGCAAAATTCCATTTAAAAATCATTTACAAAAGGAAGTACAACACAGTATGTGCTGAGGGTTCTGGACGTATCACAAAAGCTAACAAAGGAACAAGGTACAATGCCAATCAGATTGGATGACTACACATCTTTACACAATACAATAACACGTTTTAGCAACTACCTGTGTTACATTGATACAAGACCCTCATACTTTGTGCATCCCTAACCAGATTTCACAAAACATATATTTACTTCACCATACATTCTTAAAATTCAGATGGTCTTTATGGTGCATTTGCAAACTCTTTTATAAACAGCATCTTATTTAACTCAATGAAAGTCACAGTAGACATTACTTGGTTTCTGTCCCAAATAATTTGATGCTATTAGTTTTGACTTATGTGGACAAGAAAAATAAATGTTATCCTTATTGTTTTTTTCCTCATGGGGTTTTTGAAATTGTTTCCAAGAGCAAATAACGTGGAAAAATTTAGCCAAATCTCACTGCATATTTACAATATTCTCAGCATAAAACAGTTCCTTCCATCTCCATTCCCCACTTTCTTCAAGGAGTCTGAACCTGCAGACTAACTCCTCAGTCCTTTGTTAGAGCCTGTATTTCTCTCTCAGTCTCTCTCTACATTCATTTCTCTCCTGATCCTCAACATCACTTGGTTAAACACAAGACAGCAAATGTCACTGAGCGTGAACAAGGTAACAGTACATCAGATTTCCAAAGGCCAGTGTCAGTAATACATCACTTTAAGAAATCCAGCAGTCTCTCCCCGCAAAGTTACCAAAACATCCAGTTATAGAAGAGAGACTTGTAAAATGCAATACTCTCAAATCCAGCAAGAGGTTTCTTTTTGAATATTAAATGTTAAAATCACATGCATAATTATAGAATATTTTAAAGTTACAAAAATATTTTAAAAACCAATCCTGACAGTTTACCTGCAACTGCTATAAAAAATTTCTATGAAATATATAAAAACACAAAGGCTCTTTGCAAAATTTTTTTAAAAAAGAAAAAGGTGAAGGAAGCTATCCAAAGAACTCAGAAGTACCTGACGCACTGCATCGGCCAACCTTGTCAAATGCCTGCTGTTGAATTCAAGAGAAGAGCATGTACCTTAAATGTTTATTCAGCACATATACATACTTGCGAGTCCACCTAGAACCTGGCTGCAGGTAGGTAGTAAACAGTCGTAGGACCCTCAGACCATAAAATGCAATCTCCATCTCTGAAGGCGAATCCTACTGTTTCGTGTATCTCGGCTATCTTGCTTGGGCAATGTGGCTAAAGATGCACTGCCAAGTCAGCCTGTGGATGGCTTAGTCACTGAACTGAGGGGTCTGCAAGGAGGCGACTGCTTTTCAAACACAACCACGTGGAAGCCAGAGGCTAGGTTCCTCACCCTCCTTTGAAAGCGCTGCTGGAAAGTCCCAGGTGTCTTCTACGAAGCGGTGGAGTCTCCTTCCCCGTTCTGGACAATTATACCATAAGGATCATTCTTAATGCGCTTGTAGACAAAGTGAAAGATGTGGGGTTGTGGCCGGCTGTGCAGCTCAGCCTTGATTTTTTGAGGGTAAGTGTCCTCTGCCAGCTGCTGCCATGTTTCGTCAACAAAGAGGAAGAGGCTGTACTCCTCAGGGTCCTCTACTTTAAACTTCTCGGCGCAGAGCTGACACACATCCTCAGTGGTGACGTATGGTCTCACAAGGAGGGTCTTGCCCGTGCAGCCACTGTTGACCTCCTGGAATGCAACTCGGAGGTAATTCTGTAGGTGGGAAGAGAGATGTTGGGGCTGAGTGAGAGGGTGAAATGAGACAGAGCAGTCGTAAGTGAGCCTGACGAGACGCAAGTGAGAAGTCCACCTTGCAAGCTACTGCAGGCTCTGGCTTCTCAGAATGCATAATGCCAGGACACGAGGACTCCGAGGGCAAGGAAAGAGGCCGTGCTAAATTTGGACTGTGGGGAGAGCAACTATACGGACTGAGTGGCTGTATTTTAATTTATTATAAATAGAAGGAACAGGAAATTCATTCAGCTATTCTGATCTTTGAAGTGACCTTCCTAAACCCTGGTTAAGAAATCTTGGTGAAGACTCTGAACTAGATCCAATACTGGGTTTCTTCCCAGCTGGAAAAACAAACTAATCAGAAGAGCCTGAACCAGGAGTCAGCGGGAAGAGACGTGTAAAATGTGTAGACCCAAGAGTATATATTGTACTCACTCTGGATGACTTTTCATGAGGCTTAAGCAAGGGCAATAATGTTAGGTTAGACCACAAGATAGTGCCAATATCTGACCATTTTTCACCTCTCCAAATGGCAATGTCATGTGGTTTCATCTAATATAAGTAGCTCTGAGTACAATATGGAACACATCAGGAGAAAAATGTTGCTTCTTCCAAAGGGCTTTGGAGATGGAGGTGATTAAGTGCACAGTGGTGTTGTAGGGACATAAAAGGTGTTTGCAGGCTTGGCACTGTCAATAGCGCCAGGTATATGCCATCACAAAATGCAATAAGCCTTTGATGTCACGGATGCAAAGTCCAAACGAGGTATCAAGAATCCTACACTCATGCCAGGCTCTCTGAGATTTTGTGACCCTGGATAACTTCTTCGGTTTCCTCTTCTACAGGAGTGGGGTTACCAGATAAAATAGAGAACACCCAGTTAACTTTGATTTTTCAGACATAAAAGATGCTCCTTTTCTAAGTCTGGAAACCTACTCAGGAGTGAAGGGAAGTGGTGCTCTCTTTCCAGGGTCCCATGTGAGAGTTTACTGGGATGCCAGAAGAGAAATCTCTTTCAAAGGGAAGGACAGGGAGCTCTGCACTGGTAAGAAACTCTGACATTCTTGAATAAGAACACCTTAGCAAATACACAGGCTCGATTTTAGCCAAGTCTGTCCTCTCCTATCTCAATCCCCCACCCAACACTTGGCCCAAACACTTGGTATCCAGGTACTCATTGGCCTCTAAAGAGACCTTTGTGAAAGAAATCTACATTCTCTGCCTTTTACCAGTGAGGAAACTGAGGCACAGAGAGGCTAAGTAACTTGCCCAAGGCCACACATCTAGTGAGAGGCAGACCCAGTGTCCTGTGTCTTCACCACTGTGGTGTGCTGCCTCTTCAGCATGAGGAGACTGTGTGTGCATCTGTGACCCCTGATTCAGGAGTTCCAAGTGGAGTTTTGTGTCTGAATTTCTGTTTTTACACCCAAATGGACTGCTGACAATTCCCCTTTTGGGTTATATTCTAAGTTGTGCGTCTCCTGAGTGAGCAGGACCAGTGGGAAGGGATGTGGAGAAGGAAGGGGGAACTGCGGTCTCTGGTGGTCTCTAGGTTAGAAGATCCAGCTGGAGAGAGGGGACAGGAAGAAGGGGTTGGTGGTAGGTTGGGAGATGAGGAATGAGCTTTTCTCATTTCTTCTGTTCTTCTTCTCAAGAGTGTGTATAGCCTAGGAGTCTCCTCCTGGGATAGGCAATCACAGTATCCCAAGAGCCTGTGTATGCAAAATCCCTAACACATGGACAGCTCTTCAACAGCCCAAGGGGACAGGGGAGCACACAGCATTCATCTTGCCTTCTAGATTAATGTATCTGGGAAGGAATTTCTGAGGCTATTGCTGTCTTAGAAAAGAAGTTGATGATTTTGCCTTTGCAGAAGGGCTGACTGTGAACCAAATGGACCCTTGGGTATTTTCAGAGCACTGAGAAGCAGAAAAGGAAAGGAAGGTGAATCTGAATACAGGCGTGGACAAATCTGTCCTGTTTAAAAATTCACCACGTGGCACATAAAAACAAAATATAGCCAGGTTTTATAATTTGATTTGAAACTTTCAAAATATGACTCAAAGACATTTACGGGCTTACTCACAATTTCATAGTCGTATAAGCAAATCAAGTGTTGTTGTGCTGGGTAAAGATTTCTACAGCCCTAATCTGTCTCTTCTTTTTACAGAAACAAGCTCTTTGGGAATCTCATATTCCTGGGCACCAGCTCCCAGTCATGGGAAATTCCAGATGGGAACCCAGGCAGGACCTGACTGGCTGCCAGAGCTGATGCTGCCAGTGAGATTCTGGGGTCTTCTGGTTTGGGGGAATAGGTAGAAAAAAAGGAAGGGGAGGAGGGAAGGCATTACTGCACCTCTCCTTCTCAGGGAGACCAGGTCTACTGAGGTACCTAACACGGCTATTTGCACTCAGTCTTCTGATGAAATAAAGTACCCACCACCTGTGCCAAGCGCTTCCTCCTTGACTTCCTGTCTGCTTAGGTGCTCAGCATCCATGCTGAACA
>PVKM010016575.1:0-26736 GCA_004027735.1 Carollia perspicillata
CGATTACTCTTTGCAGCAAAGCTATCATTTAGAATGGATGGACAGATGAAGTGCTTCCCAGTTAAGGTCAAGTTCAAGGAGTTCATCATCACCAAGCCCTTATTATATCAAATGTGAAAGTGATTTATATAAGAAATTGAAGAAGATCAAAAACTATGACCAGTAAAGTGACAACAGACTTACAACTATCAACAACTGAACCTAAAAAAAAAGAAAGAAAAACAAAAACTAAGCAAACAACTAGAACAGAAACAGAATCAGAGAAATGGACATCACATGGAGAGCTTTTGGTAGGGAAGAAAGGGAAGGGAAGCATGGGGGGAATAAGAAGCATAATTGGTAGGCATAAAATAGATGAGGAGAGGTTAAGAATAGTACAGGAAACAGAGAATTCAAAGAACTTATATGTATACCCCATGGACTAAGGAGAGGAGAATGCTAGAGGGTTAGGGGTGCAGGGTGGAAGGAGGATAAAGGAAGAAAAATTGGGAAAACTGTAATAGCATAATTAATAAAATATACTTAAAAATAAAATAAAAAAGCATTAAAAAAAGAACAGACACATAGAGCAATGGAACAAAATAGAGAACCCAGAAATAACTCCATGTCTCTGTGGTCAATTAGTATTCAACAAAGGGGACAGAAATACAAAATGGAGTAAAAATAGCCCCTTCAACAAATGGTATTTGGAGATGTGGACAGCTAGAGGCAAAAAAAAAAAAAAGTAACTTGACCATCAACTTACATCATACACAAAAATAAACTCAAGATTAATAAAAGACTTAAATATAAGTTGTAACACCATGAAAGTTGTAGAGGAGAACATAGTCAGGAAAATTTCAGATATTCCACACAGCAATATTTTTAGTGATATGTTCCTCAGGGCAAGAAATATAAAGGAAGGAATAATTAAATGGGAGTACAACAAATTAAAAGGCTTCTGCACAGCTAAAGAAAGCATCAGCAAAATGAAAAAGAAACCAACCACATAGGAAAATATATTTGCCAATGATACCTCAGACAAGGATTTGATGTCTAAAATATATAAAGAGCTCACACCACTCCACACCAGGAAGACAAACAATACAATTAAAAAATGGGCCAAGTACCTGGACAGACACTTCTCCAAGGAGGACATACAGAATACCCAGAGACACATGAAAGGATGCTCAGCATCACTAGCCATCAGAGAGATACAAATTAAGACCACAATGAGACATCACTTCACAGTGGTCAGAATGGCCATCATTGACAAATCAACAAACAAGTGCTGGGGAGGCTGGGGAGAAAAGGGGACCCTGGTTTCAATAAATTAACATTTACTGAACAAAAAGGATAACATGTTAAATATCTTTACTAATTAATACATCAACATTACCGGTTTCTTCTAGGTTCCCAGGTTGGGTTTTCTTTCTAGCTTAATAGAACCATACCCAGTGTACCCAGTTTTTGTTGGCTTTTTAGAAGTGAAAGAAAAAGCAGGGTTATACAAAATTGCTCTGTGTATGTATGCAATGAGACCTTCTGTTCCAAACAACAAGGCATGAACTTCTCTGTTTGAACCAGGTGAGGGCACTCCTGTCTTCTTCCAAATATTTACTTACTCTTGGTGACAAAAAGAAAAAAAAAATCACTTCCATTTAAATTAGTCAAGTTAGATACAATAGCTAGTTTGCTTAATTAATTTCTATTTGTATTTGTTATTTAAATTTAGATCATATCTCCACCTTCAATGACAAGCACTGGGTTCCAACTCTGGCCACACATGAGATTCATCTGGGCCAGTTCTAGAAAATGTTGAACCCTAAACATTTCATCTGAATTCCATCCCCAGGCATTCTGATTCAATTGGTCTGATGCTGACAAGACATCAATGTTTTTCAGAAGCTTATGTGTAGACAAGGGTGAGAACTGCTACTGGGGTTTTAGTTATTAGAAATGAATATGTCAGGGAATAAACACTAGAAATTATCTTTCTAATTTAGTTTAGTGTAAGGTTCACCTGGGTGTTTAAGGTGATATAAATAGATACCTTTGTCCTCTGTCAATAATGGTTCTTCCCAAGGCTTGGAAAGTCATTAAAACGTGGTGTTTAGTTTAAATTGATCTCAATTTTGCTCTTGTTCTGACCAGTTCTCCTTGACTTCCATCCTTCTCTGCCATTTCCCCTTTCCAAGTACCACCCATTTCTTAGGTTATCTCCCAGGGACTGTTTTCTTCTTTTGGAGATTTCTGTGAAGCTCCCTTGGATTCTGTGGTTTCCAGCTGTTGTTATCTGTTCCCTGCCCCACCCTGGCTGCACTGACTGGGGCTACTGCCTCCTGCCTTCCTTCCTGGCCCTGGCCATGCTAGGCTCACCCTGCAGGGCCCGTAGGTCTCTACTGACCAGGGCAAATGATTCTGCTCCTGGTCCCTTTCCCCAGCATGAACTCTGGCTATTATCAACAGAGTCCTCTCATTATTCCAGTCACTGCAGCCCCTCACTAAGCTTGCAGACCCTGTGTCCGACTACTAGAAACATATTCATTCTGCCAATGATTGTATTACTGTGAAGGTAGGCAGTAGAGAGCTGGTGAGTTGGCCCAAGTCAGCCAGGGGCCTGAGAGGCAGAGCTTTGCTGGCAGCTTCTGAGACCATATGCCGGATGTTACTGGGTAGGTTGGCACCAACCACAGAGAAAGTGGTACTCTGGTGTGATTCTGGGACTAGGTAGACACAGACCTGGTTAGTGGATATTGAGGGACAAAAGCACATATTGGTGGCTGAAAGGATTTACAGAGACAGTAGGGCAGCTGGGAAAGGCAGAAAAAGGAGTGACAAGTAGAATCCATGTCTTCTATGCCCTGCACTGCTCCTGACTGTATTCAGCAGGTCCACTTCTCATTGGGCTTTAGAGGAGAGCTAACCTGTGCATACTAAGAACTTGGGGAACTTGTTAAATACGGCTTCTGATTCAGCAAACAAGAATCTAGAGTTGACATTCCCATTATGCTGCTAGGTCTTGCCTCCCCTACTTGTTTATGGAGTAGTGAGCTTCCCAATGGCCCTGGAGATCTCTGTCTTTAAAATTCTTTGATCATGATAGGTAACCTGAAGGATCTTTAGTCTGCATCCTCTCGACCAGTGCTTTCTCCTTCCCTCTGGTCTCCACAGGCCACCCGACCTTCAGGAAGAGGAAGTCTTTAGTTGGGGGCTGTGAGACTGCCTCTTCTACACCCCCCCCCCCCCTACATATCTGTTAGAGGCCTGGCCTTCCCGTAGGGCCATGCTGTGCAAATCTTCCTCCTGCAGAGCTCAAGCATTCCACAGTCCAGGCTCCCGTCTCTTCCTTTTGGCCGACCTTGTTCTGTAGCACAGTTTCTATTGGTTGGTGTGTTTCCACAAACATCTGGCTAGATATTGGGGATAGCCCGCATCCTACCCATCCCAACAGCATTCATGTGCAACACTGAAGCATGTTCACTGGACCCAGCAGATTGATTTCTATGCAGGAAACAGTAAAACAAAACAAACAAAACACCCCCCCAGTTATATAGGCAAATCAACTACATGCCACCTCAGACTATTCTTCATGACTCAGACTCATTCCTTCTCCCATTAAAAGGTATAATGGATTTTTTAAGTTGCCACCCATCCTTTAAATAAAAGTAACTCAGAATACAATTTAAAAAAAGATAACCCTTTGGATTTCAACACATTTTAATTATATTTTTAGTATAATCATTAATTTTGAGGATTTACTTCAATTGAAGACTTGAAGGTCTGTAACAAATTGATGAAGTTTGGGGTTCCTTTTCTTGACTGAAAAAATTCAAAATCATGAATACAAAATACTTGTGAGCCTTCTGGGCAGAGTCTGTGAGTGACAAGGCCTGTACTGTGGGACTGTATTTCTGAATGAACCTGTCCATCTTCTGGTTCTGGTGGAACTTTGCGATACCATGAGGTGGCAGTATAGTATCAAGTGTGGAAAGCATACCACCACTTGTGGTTTGTTTGGAGACTCTCAATTGAATGTTTGCCCCTGTACTTAAAATAACATCTTGTTCTCTGCAACTCCTTTTGTCTCTTTGTGTGAATTTTTTTTCTCTAGGCCAGACAATCTGTTTTCCTGCCTTCGAACTCAAGGATTTACAGGAACCTACTACGCCATCAACACAGGTTAAAAAACTAAGGGTGACAATTTGCTCCTTAAAATTCTACACTCCCCCTCACCCCCTTCTGTTTTATGGTACTTTAAATTGCATTTTTTATAAAGCAAAAAGAAAGTGTTTCACATAACTTCTCCCACAAGTAATTTTGAAGAGCTTTGGCTCTAATGGTTTTAACCATATTAGACTTTATATACATTGATCTAGTCACAAAGTAACCACATATTTGAAAAAATTTTCAAAAACTAACACTTGTTCCATATAGTAAGAACACACCTGTATAGCACAGAGAGGGTGTTCTGGAAAGGAACCCATTCAGTTGTGTCATAGCCAAATATTCTTCTTTCCTTTTCCCAACCCCAAATCAAGTTGTTTTTTTTTTTTTAAAATGCATTAACAGACACTATTTGAGTATTGGTAATTTTGCACCTCAAGTTTAGCTTCAAAGGCAAAGAACTTGCACTTGTGTTTTATTATCAGTCTCTAGTGATTGTAAGTATGGGTCTTTTTACTGAGAGCTGTCCCTAGAATGTCAATAAGGATTTTGCTTGTTTATTAACTTGCTTATTTTAAGCACACTTACAGCCTATTATCAAATATGACATTTTACAAGGATATATTGAAGAAATTAATAAAGAAAAAGAGCTCCAAAGTTGAGCATTTTCCACTATGTAACATAGCTGAAAATGTGTCTGAGAATATTGCTACATTAGAAAACCAACATGCTAACTTTTAGCTCTCTCCATCCCACATATGTGGTAGTCTATGGGAATGCCCTCAAATCCTCCTTTATAATTGCAAAATGTAAAGTTTATGGTTGTTTTATGTACAGTACAGTACTGATTACCGCATGGGTTAGATGCAGACCACTTATTGGAACCTATATTACAAAATTGCCATTCTTTAATGAATAAAACGGTTGAGAGGTGGATTTTAGAATGCCTTCGACTTTAAAAAATAAAATTGGCATGGCAGCTAAAGTGGGTGTTCTTATAGCACATCTAATTTCAACAATCCAATTAACTCCAAGAATGACTCTGGAAAGGATTTGCAAAATGTTTCTACTATGAAATTCTTCTTAAAAGCCTCTAACAGAAGATAAGCCAAGGAAGTAGTTTCCGTCCTATTAATTACAAATATTTTTTAACCACTAAATATTCCTATTAGGAAAAGTAAAGAGAACAAACATCTTAGCAGGCCGCAGATAACAAGTCCCCACCCCACAGTTTGATGTCTCCATCATTAGCAGGGTAGCCGCCCATTTCTTATCCTGATTGACAGTTTAATAAGGGACCTAGGGCTATCTTTTCAGTAGGAACATACAACCTTACCAATTACTTTTAAATTATTGCTTATCTGCCAGAAAATAACAAGCATGAGAAATAAAAATATATGAAAAGCTTTGCTGAAGCAGCTTTTACTTCCGGTGCTTTTTAAAGGTTCAGTTCAGAGAACTTGTCAGAACTTAGTGAATAGAATTTAGGCGCTGAGGTTTTTTTTTTTTTTTTTCCTTAACATTGGTTCAATTAGGAGCAAAAAAGAAGGGAGTTGTGTAATACAATTGTCAAGCAAAGGAAAACGCTTTAAATTGGGGGATTATGTGCACAGACCACCTGTAGGGCATTCAGATCCCTTTTCTATAATGCTTGAATCCATGCCTAGCTGCCTGCAGGCTGGCTAACAATGCTTGGAAAAGCTGTTTAAAAGGCTGAGCACACTTGTGCCTCAGGGCTTCACTAACTGTTACAAGTCTTCCTCTCCCTAGCTCTCTCTCCTTTTTAAAGTAAAAGTCCCACATCCCTTTAATGGAAGAACTTTAAGGCTCCACGGTGGCCAATTGGTCTGCACCAAGAGGAGCCAGGCAGCAGGGAAAGAAACTTCAGACTATACAGCACTTTGGAGAGGAGAAAAGATCAAAGTTTTTCAAACTCAAAAGACCAAGTTCCCTACAGATTAACCCTATTCATTTAGCTCCTCTTAAAGGAATGATGTGCTGGGCCACTGGGCAGACAGGTAAAAAGTTCAATTGCCAAAGCATTCTTCTTCTAATTCAACAGCCTTCTGCTCAAATAAATTAGCTCAGTCTTGACAGAGGAACAATAGCTTGTTCTCTAGGAAAAACAGCACGTTTGATATTAAGATGTTAACCCGTTAGTTTAATCCATTAAGGATGTCTGTTCCACCACCAGAGTATCAAGTGACTTACACTGTATAATGTGTTTCACACTTTAAAACACTAACCTTTACACTTCAACAGCATGTTGCAGTCCTGGTGCTTTCAAAATCACAGACATAAGAAATAAACGTGAGATTTTGAAGCCTTTAGTGATACTACTGAAGATAAATAACAAGGCTTGAGTGGAAAATTACTCCCTTGCAATAGTCCACTTACACACGCTAAGGTGAGCGTTGTTATCCATGGACCGAAAAAAAAGCTATTGTTAAAAACATTTTTTTAGAAGGTGCAAACACTCAGTTTTGGTTTCAGTTCAACAGTGATATTTACTTTGCTAACAACTTAAGAACTAGAGTTTAATAGGTCATTTTCTCCACGCCTAAAGTTAAGTGTATCAAGAAACCAGAAAATGTCCATTCTTTCAATATGCTCTTAGCAAGCACTTTACTGGTAACAGTTTAGAAGAGGTCGGGGAAAGAGCAATGTTTCAATCATTTATCAAATGTCATTTTATTGACAAAATAGAAAACTTATATTTGTTTGTACAGCAGTGGCCTCTGTACTTTTTTACAAAAAATGTACAGACTATATATCTCTGGATATATACATATTTTACAACTTTTACAATGCAACAAATAATTATATAAATACATCCTTTAATGTACGAAACCCGTATTTACTTGGGGTGTATAATTAAGACATTTCTTTTTTATTTACTTAAGGCATTTGCCTGGTCATAATGAATACCCAAACCATGCAATTCCGTTAGGTCGCAATCATCCCTCCTCTGGGATGCATAAGGAATAAGGGTTAACGTAGGAGAAAAATAGGTCTCTCAGGTGAAATCTGTAGATCTGGCTTCAAGCTCAACACGCGGCAACCAATGAGGGCTCCAAGCCTTGGGTTCTCGGAAAGCTGGAGAGTCCTCCCTCCTCTGCCAAAATTAACGCCTCCAGGGAGGAGCTCCTCACTTACCAATGGAGGAAAGGGGGCTGGGGCTGGGAGGCCTAGGCCAGGAACTTTGTTCTAAGCAAGACATTGAAGTTCCAGCTAATGGATACCATTAAGAGTTCATTATCATACTAATAGCAGTCAACACGGTGAAGGGCTGGAAACCTCCGCTCCAGCCAGTGGAGTGTCCCCTCACAGCACTTGGCCTCCTCGCTCCAGCTTCCTTGGCCGGAGCAGGGGAAGCCCCACCCCGAGCTCAGACCTGGGACAATGGCATCTGCTTTGGGTAAGACATGGAGCTGGCCGTGCCAGATCGCCACGTCAAGCCTGTGCTGACGTCACTGTAGAGGGAGCCAGCTCCACCGCCCGGCCCTCCTCCGGTCCCCCCGCTGGGACCATCCGCGTCTCTCAGGCCAGCAACCCCGTCCACTGCGGCGCCCTTGCTGGCCCAGCAGCAGCGGGTGCATAGGGCCCGCCACGACTCGAGCGTCTTGCCTGACCAGACCCACACGCCCGAAGTGATGCCTACCACCAGGCACATGAAGTACTTGAGCATGAAGACGGCGTAGTCCGGCCGGCGCGCCTGGTCAGGCTGCAGGTCCCGCAGGCATGGGCAGTTATGCGTGGCCTCCCAGCGCGGGCGGTTGTGCTGCTCGTAGAAGAGGCAGGCGACCACGACGGCGGCGGGCACTGTGTAGAGCACGGTGAAGAGGCCCAGGCGAATCATAAGCTTTTCCAGCTTGTGCGTCTTGGTGGGGCCGCCCTGCTGTTTTATGACCGAACGGATGCGGAAGAGCGACACGAAGCCGGCCAGCAGGAACATCGTTCCTATGAAAAGGTAGATGACGAGTGGCGCCAGCACGAATCCGCGCAGGTTGTCCAGGCTCTGGTTGCCCACGTAGCATATGCCTGCTACCGGATCTCCGTCCACGGAGCTCAGCGCCAGCACAGCGATGGACTTGACGCTGGGCACCAGCCAAGCGGCCAGGTGGAAGTACTGCGAGTAGCCGGCGATGGCCTCGTTGCCCCATTTCATGCCCGCTGCCAGAAACCACGTGAGTGACAGGATCACCCACCAGATAGAGCTGGCCATGCCGAAGAAATATACGAGCAGAAAGACCACCGTGCACAGGGCCGGGCCAGTGGTCTCGTAGCGCACGTGCTGCTCAACGGCACCCAGCTCTTCGTACTCGCTGCGTCCGCCCGGGCTGCCCGCACCCGCCGCTGCGGCGCCCGCGCCCGCCGCCGCCCCAGATGCGCTGCCCGCGCCGCTCCCTCCGCCCGCACCCGGCGCGCCACCGCTGCATGCCACCTTCTCATGCCCCGCCACCAGGCGTACCAGGTAGCCAACCGACACGAAGAGGTAGCAGGCCGAGAGAAAGATGATGGGCCGCTCAGGGTACTTGAAGCGCTCCATGTCGATGAGGAAGGTGGACACGGTAGCGAAGGTGGACACAAAGCACAGTACAGACCATAGACCGATCCAGAAGACGGTGAAGGCCCGCTCGTCCTGGCTGAAGAAGGGGTTGTGACAGGGCAGCGCGCAGTTGGCGATCTGGCCGGTCTTGACGCGGTTGTACAAAGGGTGCCGCTCGCTGGCCACGCTCACCATTGGCGCGCGACACTGGCAGCCCGGCTCACAGGGCGCCGCGCCGCCGCCAGGGAGCCGCGCCTTCCCGCCGTCTCCGCTGCGGGTGGGGGCCGATGCCGCGTCCCCGCCGCCTCCGCCCCTGCCTCTCGAAGGGGGCTTGGCCCCTGGCGGGCGGCCGTGGCCACTGCCTGTGGGCGGCTGTTGGCCAGGAGGCGGCGGCAGCAAGCGGCGCGGCGGGCTGGGCGCAGCAGTGGTGAGGTCGGTACGGTTGTAGTCCATGCAGAGCGTGTCCGGGTTGCCCTGTTCTGGCAGCCGGTCGCAGCGCATTCGGTCAGGCCAAGCGAAGCCGTACTGGCGCATGAGAGGAGCGCATCCGGCCTTGGCTCGCTCGCACACCGAGCGGCAGGGAGGCAGGGGCTTCTTGTAGTCTTCCAGGCAGATGGGCGTGTACATGCTGCACAAGAAGAACTTGAGGTCGGGAGAGCACTGTATCTCTACCAGCGGCCAAAACTGGTGCACCTCCAGGCCCGCCTCGTCCTGCGTGTCGTGGTTGAACTGGTTAGGCATGTAAGTGTAGTTGTAGCCGATGCCTTTGCATAGTGGCACTGTGATTTCTTGGCACGCCAGCTCCTTGGCTGAGGCGGCCGCAGCTCCGCTGGAACGCTGCAGCAGCGCCAACGCGGCCAGCAAGGAGGTCACTTCCAACAGGTAACCCCACTCCATGCTGCGTGCCCTCACGTTCCAAGCAGCGCACAGAGGGGCCAGGAGGATCCAGCGAGAGAGCCGGAGAAGGGCAGAGCGGATGCCCTGCTGGTCTATCTCCTGCTTTTCGCGGGAGGGGATCTGCCTATAACCTCGTCCTAGTCCCTGCTCAGGACATGTCCACAGGGCGCGGTCCCCCGCTCGGGGGAAATGAGGGTGGCTGCAGGAGTGAAGTACAGTCCGAAGGGCCTGCTCTGATCGAGTTCAACCCTTTTGGAGCAGAGGGGCTGACCCCCAGCTCAGCATCCCTCACTCGCTCGCGTTCTCTCTCGAGCGCTGGGCCACTTCTCCACGCCGCGTCGGCGCCAGCGACTTGGCTGGGAGCAGAGGGCGGCGGCGCAGCAAGTTTCCTTTTGGGCCGCGGCGCGCAGTCAAGATGGCTGGGCCAGGCCTCTCCCGCGCGGGGTCAGCCCCTACGGCCTCCTTTCGGCTCCCGGGGGTTCATGCTCCTTTCCGAAGCCGCGCTGCTGCCTCCAGAGCTGGGGACCCGCCTCCGCCGAGGCTGCCGCCCTTTCTTGCCGGCGTGGGCCTGGTAAAAGTCCCCTCCGCGCTTCGGTCAGCAATCGGCGACGCGCAGGCTGTCGTCCCCTCCTCGCTAGACACGCAGAGCCAAATCCAGACCGGAAGGCGGAGCAAACACCTGAGTGGCTCTGCCCGCGCCCACCGCCATCTCCTACTCCACCCGAGCTGCACTCTTCACCCAACTTCCCGGCTGCGACCCCTCTGGCCTCCCGGCCGGCTCATGAATATTTATACCATGCGGACTCAGTCTCCGCCCACAGACTCTCACGCCAATCATAGGGGACGGGGCGGAGACTCCACGATCCCCAGGACCAGCCTTCCTTAAGGCGGTCTGAGTGTCCGCACCTCCTGGCCAGCTGTCTGTGGCCGGGGAGTTTCGGTAGCCTTGGTTCCAACCGTAGAGAATGAGGTTTGGCTACAACAGTCCCCTCCCCCAACTCCCTGCCCCACCCTCTTCTCGGCTCTTAGTGACTCTGAGGACTCAGTTTACAAGTCTTCTCTTGGGGACTGGGTACGAGGTTTTAATGTAGCGTGCACTCTCCTCGGCCCGTTTAAAACAAATTAAGTCCCCGCTTATGACTTTTCCCAAATATGGGTGACCTCCCGGCGACGGAGGCCCGTGCCTCTACCAGGCACTGCGGAAACCCAGGAAAATGTGCCCTACTTGAGATCTCAAAATAGCGGTCTTTGAGACGTGGAAATGTGAGAGGAACAGAAACGACGGCAGTTTATTTTAGACGGTGGGGCAGGACGGGAGACAGCCCAAGTGGAGGTGTCCCAGAGCCCAGTCGCGGGCACGCGAGGTGCGAGGTGCACCAAGGCGGTCCCGGGGTTCTCTCGTCTCTGTCGAGTGACCTGGAAGAGCCTCAGTGTCCTGATCAGGAGAACGCGGTAATAGTACACATCACAAAGGGGGTTCTGATAAGGAGGTGAGATGAAATATATAAGGCATCCAGGAACCAGTGCTTCCTTAAGAAAAATAATTCCCTTTATCCTTTAAAGAAAGAAAGGAAGAAAAACTTATAAATAGGGCACACTAGATAGAAACTGGCTGGATTCACTCTCCACCTCGTACTTTTGGAACATATATACATATATCCAAAGTTCACGTGTTTTTGCAAGAGTCACATCTTCCGCGAAAGGTGGTGCTGCACCCCAGCGCTGACCTTCGGAGATGTGTCGGTGATCTGCAGCTAACGGAGCGGACCCCGGCTTCTCATAGCAGCTACTTGGGATGCCTATCAGCTCTGCCCGCGCCAGCTCCGGGACCACCTTAATTTGGGGGGAGGGGGAGGACGAGGGGTTGGCGGCGTGGCAGGTTCATTTACGCTTGTTAGGACATCCCAGGGGGTTGTCTTTCTGCTAGAATGGAGTGTTTATTTTTTTTAAATTGATGTGCTGTTTCATTTAGCGCTTGTATGGAATTCATGCTGGGGCTATAATTACTGTAATCTCAGAAACAAGCATTTCAGTTAGTCAGGAGGGTGGCTAAGAGCATTCCCTGTCTCCCTCTCCCTCTCCCTCTCTATTTTCCTCTCCTCCCCTTCTCTTCTCTTTCGTTCTCTGTCAAGATTTTTGCTATTTGTCAGCTTTCACAGTAGGAATAGTTAGGGCCTGAGAACCAAAATTGCGGAGCATGTGGGAACGGAAGAAGAATTAAATGTACATTTGAGGCCAGTTCACTTTTGGCGGGAGAGTGGTGGTTTCTGTTTAAAATCAACTTTACTCACAAAACAAAAATAACTAGTATTCTTGTGTATTGCTTGGGGTAATGGAATCTATGTCTTCCTCCCTCTGTTTTCTCTAGTTTGGCAATCTCAGTATGCACCGCATTCTAAACTGGCAGACCCCCCCGCCCGCCACGTGTTTTTTTTTTTTTTTTTGGCAGGTTGTGTATTTTCCCCAAGAATTCTAGGCATACCCACCAGCCTGTAGTTATATTGCAACCGTTTCTCTTTCTCTCTCTTTTTAAAACTGAAGCCTAGTTGGAACCATTTTATACTGAAAAACAACATTTGCTTCCCACTTTCGTTTTGGAGAAACTGAACTTCATAGGAATTTGAAATTCAAAGACTTCAGAAATATTAGCTAGTTCAGCAGAAAATGGTCTATTAGAAAATGTAAAGACTCGACCTTTAATTTACTTGGTCTATTGATTCATTTCCTCTTTCCTCTCAATTAGTATGTAGAAAGTCATCTTACCAATGCCACCGCAATAAATTTAATAAAAAAGTTTTTAAAAAGAAAATAATTTATTTCTTTTGTTGGTACCTTGTTCATAGAGGGCCATTCTCCAGAACATTCAACTGCAGAGTGACGACTGGCAATTCCTGAATTTAGTGTTTGGAGAGCAACTGTGAAGGCTACCTGCCCTCCACACCCCCACAGCCCCAGGGTGCAAGGCCAAGACCACAGATGGGAGGGGCTGGTTTCCAAAAGCAGCACAGATAGTGGAAAGTTTCTACTGCTTTTCTTCAGCAGGAAAATATCAAATAGCAAAGTTTAGAGTTATACTATGTAAATTTACTAGAATTAGGTAAAAATAAACTGACATTTAAAAATCGAGGCTGAAAATAGTTGGTTTTGGCTTTTAATTGGCATTTGAAATTTTTCCTTTTTTCTTTTGAGACAAGACAAAAGCTTCGATGATGTGTAATGTGGAAATTTTTGGTAAGTATATTAAACTTGCAGGAGAAAATAAACAGACAAAAGTTCAGAGCTTTCAAAAGTCATGTATAAATTATTTAGGGGATCGAACTGATTTGTAAGATTAAAATCATTTACATAAAAACCATTAAATTTATTTTTAATTAAGGGAATATGAGAATAGAATTTAAAATTTACTATCGAATTAACTGTATACTTGACAATCTTTGAGACCAGAGATTTAGGAAGCCAATTAGTGTATAAAAAGCGATGATGGGGCAGCTAGAGGCAAACCAGAGTCATTTATCAACATTGCTGGCTAAATAATGACTTTTTCTTTTGTATTTACAGATGTTTTGTAAGGGAAGGGACATAGCTTTAGTAGTGACATAAATATTGTAAGAAACTTTCTAGAGGGATTTCTGAATAGACATCTTGTTCCCAAATAGCCTCACAAGTTTAATAATATAAAGAGTTGAAGGCATGAATCTAAATCAGAGGAGGAGCTCTTTTACAAAACATTGGATACCAAGTTAGATAAGAGACTATCAATATATTATCTGTCTTGAACCTAAGAAACTTTGGGGAAATTATGTTCAGTGGATTTTAATTTGAAAGTCCAACATAAAACTCTTGCTACAAGAGTGGGTCTGACATATGACAATAAAATGATATGTACCAGAGATTAATCAAATAACTCTTTATTAACTAGTGAAATTTCTCAGGTGTTTTATAAAACAACAATTGTTTTTCCTAAAAGCTTATTTTTTCAGAGAAACAATCAAATACTATATTATTAGAGAATATAAAATTCTACTGGATAACATTGGGGTTTCTTGGTGTTTTAAAATCTGTCTCTCATTCCCTGGCCAGTGTGGCTCAGTGGATTGAGTGCCAGCTTGTGAACCAAAGAGTCGCTGGTTGGATTCCCAGGCAGGGTACATACCTGGCACATACCTGGCACGTGAAAGGCAACCACACATTGATGTTTCCTCTTTTTCTCCCTCCCTTACCCTCTCTCTAAAAATAAGTAAAGAAAATCTTTAAAAAATCTGTCTTTCAAAGAATGATGTCTCTCTTTTTAAAAAATATTTTATTTATTTATTTTTAGAGAGGGGGAAGGGAGTGAGAAAAGGAGAGAAATATCTCATATCAGTGTTTCTCTTTGAGAGAAAAACATCAATCAATGGGTTGCCACTCGCACAATCCCTGACAGGGGAACAAACCCGCAACTGAGGCATGTGCCCTGACCAGGGATCAAACCAGTGACTCTTCACTTTGTGGGGTGATACCCTACCAAGTGAGCCACATCAGTCAGGGCAAAGGATAATGTCTCTGAGTCACCTACTCCATAGTTGAAAGGGAAGGTAGTGACTAACTGGTCTTGCTTCAATGTCTATTAAAATTACAATGGGTGAGATTATTTTTATATTCTTCTATATTAACAAACTCTAATAAAGACCTTTCTCTTATTTTCTCCCCCACTAGGAAAAGGATCCTGTCAAACGGAAGTACTCATTGCTGTGTGTGCTGTAAGAAAGCCAAGCTGGAAATACACAGAAATAAATTAGGCAAATATGTGCCACTGGCCAGGGATCAGATTCACGCTTTACATTCAACTGCCATTTTGAAACTGGCAACTGTACTGTCATTTATTCAATTTTATAATTATTCTGATATAAGTTCTAAAAGTCATTTATTTTTCCTCATTCACACTGTCACATTAACCAGATGTTGAGATTCTTATGACATAGAATGCATTGTGCATTATTATGGGAACTTTCAGGTGAAATAAAGACCTCCTAAGCAAAACTGGCTTAGCCAAGGACACTTAATCAATCTTTTATCAATAAATCTAGAAGCAAGTAGGTTCACCACTGGTTCATTCTGTCACTCAACAATGTCAGGCATGGTGGGCTTCTAATCTCTTGTCTTGCCCTCTAGTTCCCCAGGGCCTTCCTCTGCTGAATTATTTCATTTCACAGGGGGCCACTGAGCAGTAAGAGGGGCAGGATCTCCTTTTGTGCAGCTCTCCTATTAGAAAAGAAAACCCTTTCCTGAAGGCCTTTGACTAACTTCCTCTGAGGTCTCACTGGTCTAAACCTGTCACACCAGTCTTCTCTGCGAGGAAGGCAGTGCAAGCTAGGATCTGTTGTGTGGCTAGTGCTTCTGTAGCAAGGAAGTTGAGGAGGGGAGAATGGCTACTGAGTAGGCAAACAGTGCTCACCCATGTATTACTATTTGGAATTAACTTTCGAATAATATTTAGCTGTCATGCCTAGTCTTCAGAGTATTTTCTGCAGGAGTATGAGTCATCTAGATTCAAAAGAACCTTGGCATCTAAATTTTTCCCCTTTTTAAATTTTCATCATACAGTTGTCTATATAGTTGGTATAAAATAAATGTCAGACAGCTTATTACTTATTATATTTAAATTTTTATAAGCTTCATAGTATAACTCCTTAGTTCCTTTTTGTTAAGCCTCTCCCTTCCTTTTTGGAGCCTTCATTAAAAATATGAACACAAATTAGGAATTTTAGTTTTTTTCTTTTAAGTCTTCTACCATGTAACTTTTAAAATATATTTTTTAACTTTTTTTCATTGTTGTTCAAGTACAGTTTTCTGCTGTTTTCCCCAAATCCTCCCTGCCACTCCAGCCCTTCCCACTTCCCTTCCCTGTTTACATCCCTGCCCCTTTTTATTGTCAATGTGTCATTTGTAATTGTTCCTGCAATTATAAAGGACACATGGTCACTGTCACTGTCAGCCTGGTTTCAATTTCAGTGTCTTTAGTTAGATTTTGCTTGCTTGTTCATTTTGTTTGATTAGGTTCCTGTTAAAGGTGAGATCATATGGTATTTGGCTTTCACCACCTGGCTTATTTCACTTAGCATAATGCTCTCCACTTCCATCCATGCTGTCAAAAAGGGTAGGAGCTCCTTCCTTCTCTCTGCTGCATAGAATTCCATTGTGTACATGTACCATAGTTTTTTGATCCATTCATTTACTGATTGGCATCTAGGTTGCTTCTAACACTTGGCTATTGTAATTGTGCTGCTATGAACATTGGGGTGCATAAATTCTTTTGGATTGGTGTTTCAGGGTTCTTGGGTTATAATACTAGCAGTGGAATTGCCAGGCCAAATGGCATGTCCATGTTTAGTTTTCTGAGGAAATTTCATGCTGTTTTTCATAGTGGTTGCACCAGTCTGTAATCCCACCAACAGTCCACTAGGGTTCTTTTTTCTCCACATCCTCTCCAACATTTGTTATTGGTTGTTTTGTTTATGATGGACAGTCTCACTACTGTGAAGTGGTGTCTCATTGTTGTGTTAATTTGCATCTCTCTGATAGCTATCAATACTGAGCATCCTTTCATATGTCTCTGGATCCTCTGTATGTCCTCCTTGGAGAAGTGTCTGTTCAAGTCCTTTGCCCATTTTTTAATTGGGTTGCTTTTCTTCTTAGAGTGGAGTTGTGTGAGTTCTTTATATATTTTGGAGATTGGAGATCAAACCCTTGTCTGAGGTATCATTGGCAAATATGTTTTCCCTTACAGTTAGTTCTCTTTTCATTTTAATGCTGTTTCCTTTAGCTGAGCAGAAGCTTTTTATTTTGATGAGATCCCATTTGTTTATTCTTTCCTTTGTGTCCCTTGCTCAAGGGGACATGTCAGTGAAAATATTGCTGAATGGAAAATCTGAGATTTTCCTGCCTGTGTTCTCCTTAGGACTTTAATTGTGTCAGGACATATTTAAATCTTTTATCCATCTTGAATTTATTTTTGTGTATGGTGTAATTTGGTGGTTGAGTCTCATTTTTTTGCATGTAGTTGCACAGATCTGCCAACACCATTTGTTGAAGAGGCTATCTTTGCTCCATTTTATGCTGCTCTTTGCCCTTTGCCCTTTGTCAAATATTAATTGACTGTAGAGACTTGGGTAAATTTCTGGGCTCTCTATTCTCTTCCATTGGTTCATGTGCCTGTTTATATGCCAGTACCAGGCTGTTTTGATTACAGTGGCCTTATAATACAGTTTAGTATCAGGTATTGTGATGCCTCTTTGCTCTTCTTTCTCAAAATCACTACAGTTATTCAGGATCATTTATGGTTCCATACAAATTTTTGAAGTGTTTGTTCTATGTCTATGAAATATGCCATTGGTACTTTAATAGGTACTGCATTGAATCTGTGAATTGCTTTGGGTAGTATGGACATTTGATGATGTTAATTCTTCCAATCCATGAACACAGTATATGTTTCCATTTTTTTGTGTCTTCCTTGATTTCTTTCTTCAGTGTTGTGTAGTTTTCTGAGTACAGGTCTTTTACCTCATTGGTTAGGTTTATTCCTGGGTATTTTATTTTTCTTATTGCTATATCAAATGGGATTAGTCCCCCTGATTTCTGTTTCTGATGTTTCATTGTTGGTATACAAAAATGCCTTTGATTTCTGAATATTGACTTTGTATCTTGTTGTTTTGACAAATTCATTTACTATGTTGAGCAGTTTTTTGGTGGAATCTATAGGTTTTTCTATGTACGCTATCACCTCATCTGCAAACAATGACAGTTTTGCTTCCTGTTTTCCAATTTGGATGCCTTTTATTTCCTTTTCTTTTCTGATTGCTGTGGTTAGGACTTCCAATGCTATGTTGAATAAAAGTGGGGAAAGTGTACAACCTTGTTTTGTTTCTGATCTTAGTGGGAAAGATTTTAATTTTTGCCTATTGTGTATGATGTTGGCTGTGGATCCCTCATATATAGCCTTTATTATGTTGAGAAATGTCTCTCTATTTCCTCTTTACTGAGTGTTTTTATCATAAATGAGTGCTGTACCTTATCCAATGCTTTTTTCACATCAGTTGATATGATCATATGATTTTTGTCTTTGCTTTTGTTTGTGTGATGCATTACATTTATTGATTTGCAAATATTGTACCATCTTTGCATCCCTGGGATGAATCCCAGTTGATCGTTGTGTATGATATTTTTATTGTATTGCTGGATGTGGTTTGCCAATATTTTGTTGAGGTAACTTTTAAAATATTGACAACATTAAATATAATGTAGGAATTAAATAACATCTCTAAGGGCTTATGGATGTGAAAGAACCTTGTACCCAACAATTTTTGGTATAGGTAAGAGTTTCCTCTGATAACAATAAAATGTGACCTGAAACAATGATAATGTTTACATTAGCAATACAAATAATTATTAGGGTACTAAGGGTATACAGGTGGTAGAGTTGACAATGGTGTTTCTATTTTATGTTTCTGTTTGACCAGATTAAGATAAACAGGTGTAATTTTTTTTGAGAGATGACAACACTTGATTTTCTCTCTGGTATGAATCTTGCTTGCCTTTAGAAGCAAATGTACTTCTGTAGGATTAACCTTATAGTTTATAAGTATAAATTATAGTGCAATTAATAATGAAAAATAATACAATTTTTATTGCATTAATGTGTTGATTTTATAGCAATAATATCACATTAATATGAAGTAAGTCCTGATATCTTTTCTCAAACAGTCTGGTAGGGTTCATTTTGAAAATCCTAGTTTAGAATTTGTTCAAAATATACTACTAAGTGAAATTAAGCAGGATATAGAACTATATGGTATGAGCCCAATTATGTTATATATGCATTAAAAAATGATTAGAAGGAAGCTCATCAAAATGTTAACTGTGGTGGCCTGACTTGTGTGGCTCAGTGGATGGCTGTTGTCTCACAACCAAAAGGTTTCTGGCTTGTCCTCAACCTGGTCCAGACACATGCCTGGGTTGTGGGCCAGGTCCCCAGTTGGGGGTGTGTGAGAGGCAGCTGACTGATATTTCTCTGGCACATTGATGTTTCTCTCTCTCTCTCCTTCTGTTTGCTTCTCTCTTATATAAAAATAAATAAATAAAACCTAAAAGAAAATGCTACCCGTAGTTATGTTTAAATTGGGTTAAGAGTAATTTTCATTTTCTTTTAAATAATGATCTGAATTTTTATTTAGAAAAAGTTATTTTGAAAGAACTTTTAGCATTTATTATGCATTATTTTGTGCTGTTCTTGATTTTATGTATTTTATCTTTTCTTCTTACATGGATCAAAATTACCAAAGAGCATGTAAGTTATCTCTTTTTCCCTACACAGATTCTATAACATGTATGATCATATACTGTCAAAATATACTGTAGCTGATTCACAGATTGATTTCATGTCCATCTTATCTTGGCTTGGATACTGTATTCCCAGTGCTCCAGAGTTGTCCTGTTTGAGAATTTGTAGTTTTGAATGGGGTGAGTGGGTGGAGAGGAGGAAGTTTGTTATTGGAGGGCCACAGAACTGGTATTAGAAGTAGAACTCTAGATGGCACCTTGTCTGTCCTGGGCACCATGTCCAATTTTGCTCTAGGTCAGTGATTTTCAACCTTTTTAATCTCATGACACACATAAACCAATTACTAAAATTCTGTGGCCACCAAAAGTATAATTTTTGTTGATTTGACAAAAAGGTAGGTATAATTTTGATTCATTCACACCAGATGGCTATTGTTGTGTTGGCTGTTGTCAATTTTTTAATTTGATGATCTAAGGTAGAAGAGGTCAGTGCCCCTGACTAGAGAGTCAAGTGTAACATGTTTTAAACATTTTTTGAGGCACACGAGTGTGCCTCCTGCAAAACACCAGTGTGCTGTGGCACACTGGTTGAAAATCCCTGCCTTAGGCTGATGCATTCTATTGTCCATGACATTAGGCCATCCTTATAGTATTATAGAGTGACACGCCAAACTATTTGAGCATTTATTTTTACTGGTTTTAGGTAAAGTAAAAGTTACTGAAGAAGATTGCATGCAGTGGCAGAGAAAAGACAAGCTTCAGATCAGTTAGTCCTAGAGAAATTACAGCTCAGTTCTTTGCTACCTACATGGACAGCTAACTCATGTTTCTCTGAGCTTCAATTCTTCATACTCAAAGCACTGAATGACCAAATGATAGTCCCTTATAGGTTGTGAGTGTTAGATGAGCTAAAAGCTAAAAAGCACTGAGTGCAATATATGGATTTTGATACATGAATTGAGTTTCATAAGAGTTCACTCAGTGTATAGAGTGATAAGAATGTAGCTATGACCACAAAAATGCTACAGAGTAACAGTATCCTGATCTTTCACTTAAATTTTTTTAATGGTAGGGAAATCTCTGACATTTTATTCATAAATTCAATATTTATTTGCTACCAATTATTCTGGCTGTTATTGATGCACAAGAGTGATCCTAAAACTCAGTGGCTTAAAACAATCATTTTATTTTCCTCACAGATTTGAGGGTCATGAATTTAAGAGGAGCTCATCTAGCAAGATCTTGCTTGGGATCTCTCCTATAGTTGCAATCAGATTTTTGAAGGAGTGTAGTCATCCGAAAGCTTGGCATAGCAACGGCCAAGCTGGCTGACTCCTATGGCTGCCAGTTGATGCTGCCTGTCCACCAGAACACCTCCACATGCCCTTTCCAGCACAGCAGCTTCAGAAGAGTTGGGCTTCTTACACTGTGGGCGTTTCATGAGAGCCAGGGGAAAGCCGTGTGACCTTTTGTAATGACATAGCCACAGATTCGCACAGTGCTGCTTCTGTGGTGTGCAGTTGGTTAAATCTATAAAAGCCAGTTTAGATTTAAGGGCAGAGGCATGGACCTTCCTCAAAGTAGAAGGAATGTCAAACATTTTGGGGGCCATATTTAAAAACTGCCATACCCACTAAGTGCCAGGCTCTATGTTAAGGGTTAGGGCTATAAAGAGGAATAAAATAGTATATTAGTCATTGTTCTTCAGAGAAACAGAATGAGTGGGCTATATATGATTTATTATGAGGAATTGATTCACACATTGTGGAGCCAAAGAAGTCCCATGATCTGCCATCTGTAAGCTGGAGACTCAGGAAGGCCAGCGATATAGTTGAGTCCACATCTGATAGCTTGAGAACCATGGAAGCTGATGGTGTAATTAATTCCCAGTTTGAGGGCTGGAGAAGACTGATGTCTTAGCTCAAACAGGCAGAGAAGGGGTGAATTCTCGCTTCCTCTGATTTGTTCAGTTCATGTCCTCAATAGTTTGGATGAGGCCCCTTCACATTAGGAAGGGCAATCTGCTTCACTGAGTCCACTGTTGCCAATGTTAATCTCATCCAGAAACGCCTTTACAGACACACCCAAAATAATTAATATCTGGGCACTCCATGTCCCAGTCAAGTTGACACATAAAATTAACCACCAGCATGAAGGACTGGGAAAGGCTTTTGCAGGGATTTTGAAGAATGAATGAAATCAGAAATTTGCTAATTTGAGGAGAAACAGAATGTTCTAAGCATGTGACAAAGCATTTCAAATCATGAAGATGAAATTACCTCTGCATTTGTTGCATTTGTTACATTGGTTCATGGAACAGCAAGAACTTTCCTTGAATGGAACCATTTTTATTTGTATTTAATCACCTGGTGTAATTTGCACCTTTAATGAGGTTGAATTTTGAATCACAGAGTTCAGTGTCTGTTATGTTTTTAGCTACATTACCTGAAATCTGCAAGTGGGATGGCTGCAAGGTTTGTGAATTCTGTGACTCCATGATTCTATCGAGGCTCAGATTGTGTCCATCTTTCTCTACCAGCCTTGGTGTATTGGTTACTTCCACTCATGGTTCCAAAATTGTTACAGATCAAGGCTCACATCTTCACACACAGAAAGAGAAACAGAGGCAGAAAGAGGGACATTCTTCTACCTGTGTTTCTTTCTAAGATCCCAGAAAGTTTTCCTGACCTGACTTCTTCTTACCTCTCATGGATCATATTGGGGGACAGACCATATCACTAAGCCTTGGCCTGGCTGAGAAGACATTGCCTGAATAAAATTGGGGTTTTGACAGCCAGAAAGAAGGGTAGAGGCATTGCCTTGGGTACGTAACCAAAGGTGTGTGCTTAGGCACTGGGGCCTCTTACAACACACAGTCAGAGGCTGGCATCAGTTTTAGTCTAAGTCCTATTGTCCAAGATGAGATGCTGTATAGCCTAGTAGTCTTTGATGAAGATTCTTATACTCTTTATGCATCAAACTGACACAAAGTTAAAGGACTTCAGCAAAGTTCAAGTCCTTTTCCTCCTTCTTTCTCAATAACCATATACAAGTTATCAATAACCATATACAACTTATCTTTTAATAAGGCTCCAGTTATTTATTTCACCAGAGCAATGGGATTTGCTTAAGGGCATAGTATATTTCTGCTTTCAGAAATCCAGCTACTTGCCAGGCTTCTTGGCCAGGTTGGATAGTGACTCTGCCTGACAAAACGAGCTGACTGGTTTGTAGTGTTTTATTACCATTCTGTCTCAGCTGCAGGGTACTTACTTGAAGGAATACCTTACTAAATGGCTGGGAAGCATGACTATTAATAACTGCCAGTAGTGAAAATTTATTTTTCACTGGTGTGGTTTCCAGAGCCTCAGGGGGCTGAGTAATGAACACCTTTCACTAACCTGCAGATAACGTGGGATCCAGGGAGTTGTTTGGGTATTTATTTCTGTTGATATGGCTACCACCCTGCAGCTAGTGTTGCCCATGAAAGTGGGTCACATTTCCCCGTCCTTTATCTTTTCTCTGGCATTTTGGTCTTTACTCAATTTCACTTAAAACTTTTAAAAATTTAATCATTGAGAAAGAGAGGGTGGGGGAGAGGGAGAGGGAGAGAGAGAGAGACACAGCGATTTGTTGTTCCACTTATGCAGGCATTGGTTGATTCCTGTATGTGCCCTGACTGCAATTGAACCTACAACCTTGGCATATTGGGATGACACTCTAAACAACTGAGATACCCCAGCAGGAACACAATTTCACTTTCTCTACATTATTCACTTCTTTACACTGTTCATAGTTCTCAGGAAAATAGTTGTGGCATAATGAATGAGCACTGTGTATGCACTGATCTTGGTAACTGCCTTCTGTAGATGCCAGTGGAGAGGCTCCTTGCTTACTAAATCTTGCCTGCAAACCTTTCAGTCGGTTGTGATTGCTGGACTTGCTGAGACAGGATTTTCTACCAGGAGATTCCCCTACCCCATCCAAGATGAACCAGATTCACCTCCATGACTCTCTACATGTTTTACCTGTCAAAAATCTGAAAAGATTCATTTTCTATTAGGGTTCTATTGGAGGTTGGTTGCCTTGTGGTAATAAAATATCAAGATGTCTGCTGGGAGGTCATCCATTGAGATTATACATCCTGATTTTTTTGATTACAGAAAAGATGTAGGTATAACTAAACAGAATGAATCCTGATCTATAATTCATAATTGCAAAATGATGAATGTCAGCCTTGTTCCTAAATCCCCCAAGTGAGTAATACAAACTCACTTAGAAAATGAAGTTTGGATTACATGCTAATAGTCACTACAGGAAATAGTCACTTCACTTACTAATAAAAGTGACCAGAATAAAGGTGAAAGGTATTTTGATCCATATTAATTACATTGGTAATGTATTGGAGGTAGTGAGAGGAGACTGCATGGGCAAGGTTAGAGAATAATAATGTTAGCTACTATTTATAGCATGCTTTGATATAGGAGGCTATAGGCTTAACTTTTTTTTTTTTGGTTACTATTTAAGATGTTTTAGCAACTACTAACAGTTAACCCTATCAAACTGGTTCATACAAGATGGAAATTTATTATCTCACATATCAAAAAGTATAGAAATAGTGTAGATTCCCAGGCTGGTTGATACAGATTTTCAAAAATATCATTAAGGATTCAGATTCTTTCTATTTCTCTGTCCTTCTTCACTTGAGGCATTTAAAAATGGTGACCTTGGGGTGTGATGATGATGCAGCAATCTCAGGCTTCACATCCAGAGAGAACATCCTATTCCTTTTCTCTTTTCTAGAAGCCTCCTGGAAGGTCTTGTTGGCTGCCCTGGGCTGAATGCCAGTCCTAAAGGGAAAAAGGAATGAGATTACCACAATTGGCTTAAACAAATCAGGTCACCTTCTGTCTTGGAGATGGGAATTAGTTCTTTCTCTGAAGTTCCTGACCATGTGGAGGAGGGTGAAAATCTGAATAAAATTAGGGTTTATAAGAAAGAAAAAAAGGGAAGATGGATGTTAGCTAGGCAACCAATATTCTACTACATAACGGTATCCATTTCTATCTTTTATCTCCATCTCTCTATACCTTTAGTGTCTAAGCCTCTTGTAAAATCTATAAGATAGATGTTAGAAGTTGTGTTTTACAGATGAGACTCATCCTGCTACCATGTTTTGTATCACAGTGTTTTTAAACAGTGGAATCCTTTCTCACAAGCAAATCTTGCACCAAACTACAATACACAAAAAGATAAAAAGATATGAGTTCCAATGATGAAATGAACAAAGATATCAACTTAAAAAACCCCAATGACTTGCTCTGGAGACCATGGCTACTGTGGGAGCACTGGAGAAGAGCCAGGTCACTGATAGCAAACTAAGTAGCTCCATCCTCTCTCAGAGCAGAGAACTCTCAGACCCATGCTGAAGGAGACCTGGATGCTAAAGTCACCAGGGGATAAAAAGGCAGTAAGTTACACAAACCTGGCAGCATACCCTGGTTGGAGAGGTGTTCCCTGGCTGGGACAGTACCAGAGAAATTAGGGAGCTAGGTGACACCTGGAGCTGGGAGAAGAGTGGGGCTGCAACTGGCTGTGACCCAGATAGACACTGGTCTGGTCAGAGAGTTGGCATGCATGGAAAGTTGGGTGCTTGTCAGGAGTGGCAGGCAGCACCTAAGGGGACTTATCTCAAAAGACAATCTCAGACACTGTGTGGGGATCTCCCTCGTAGCTGCTGGGCCAGCAAAGAGGGAGGTGTGGGAAACGATGTGCTCCCACTCAGGGTGCCTCAGGGCGCACCCTGCAAATCCAAGATTTGCAAAATGAGGTGGATTATTGGGGCTGGCATGGCGCAAATGTGCAGAGTTCACAGTGTAAACCACACACTGTTCAGACCACAGAGTGCGGTCTGGAAACTGGGCACCTGTGAATATTGTAGCCCAGATGGAGCCCCTATCCCTGCAGAACCACAGGAAAGGAAAAAAACCCAACAATGTTGGGAACTGCCCTGTCTGGTTTCAGAAGCTGTAACCTCCCATGGCTAAGGCTGAGTAAAGAGATCTTGGAGAAGGAGCTCCTACTCTTTGTGACAACATGGATGGAACTGGAAAGCATTATGCTAAGTGACATAAGCCAGGAGGTAAAAGACAAATAACATGATCTCACCTTTAACAGGAACCTAAACAACAAAACAAACAAACAAGCAAAATATAACCAAAAACACTGAAATAGAGAACAAGCTGACCGTGACCAGAAGGGAGAGGGGAGGGAATTTCAGGGGAAAAGGGGTAGGGTTTACAGGAACAAATATAAAGGACACATGGACAAAAACCAAGGCGGGTGGAAATGGGAGGGAGGTGGGGAGCACTGTGGAGGGATGGGCTGGGATGGGAGTAAAAGACAGAAAACTGTACTTGAACAACAATTAAAATAAAAATTAAAATAAAAGAGAGACCTTGGGACTACAAGCCACTAAGGAGACAAGGCTTATCTTTCTGGCAGAGGCACCACCTATGTCCCCTTTTACTTCACCCTGCTTGGCCCCAGGCAGATGACTGGTTAGCTAATGATGAGTAAGATTACTCAAGGGAGGGATGACCTAAGACAGGCACTGACATGAAGGGGTCCTCAGAGAAGGACTTGGGGGGCTACAGAAAAAGGGGGTGATGGGCCCTTGCCCCTCAGCTTTGACATAGCATGAGTCTTCGTTTCTGTCTGCAAGAACTCTCCTAATCTCTTGGCTGCCTTACTTCCCCTGCCTGATTTATGCCTGAAACAATGCCTTAAACCCAAAACAATGCTGGAGATGGGTGCCGCCCTGTGCTGGAAAGGATAGGCTCCCCAGGATGATCAGGCCCAAGAAAGAATGCATAAAATCCCATGAAACCTGCTTTGCTAATACCCTCAATTTAAATGATAAGGGTCCAAGCACAGAATAAGTTTGTTTCCCCAAAGTTTTATGACCCTTTAGCTAACTGACCCTGATTCAGAATACGCCCTCATAGTTTTTTGAGTGTTGTCTATTGTTTGATCCTTACTGCCTGACAATGATTGAGGTTTACATGTGTGCCCTGTATTTCTATGCAAATTAAACCCAATAAAAGCCCATTGAAGAACAGGCTCCTGGCCCTTCTGCTTTGAGAAATCAGCAACCTTTCCTCCCTAAACAGATCAGGTCTTGGTAGACTCATTCTCATCTATGGCAGAAAGTGGGGCTCTGAGTGTGGGGCCCTCCCACAGAACAAAATACTCCTTTGCCTGCAAGATCGAGGAAGACCTGTAAAACAAGATTGGCAGGTTTGAAATCAGTGGGAAGCTTTTTTTTTTTCTTTCTAGGAGTAAGACAATAAGACCTGGGGCTGTGAGAAAACCAAACATGGATCCAGAAAGAAGTTGGTGAACACCAACAGCTGAGACAAATTTCACTTTGCTATCCTTCAGAATTTGCATGTTTTTTCTATGTTTTTATTGTTTGACTTGTTTTTTATCCTCCCTTTCATATTGCTTTTTATTTTTTCTCCTTTACTTTACTCGCATTCCAAATAAAAAAGTACTCTTGATCTTTTACTTTTTATTCATTTTATTCAGATTATGTATTCCTTACCATACTATTGTTATACCAAATCCCACACATCACCCTTCCCTGGTATTAATCCATCTCACCATCTTCCTGAGCTTTATTACTGTTGTGGTTAGCTTTATTTTCTCTCACACTACACCAAATTTGCACTATTTCTCTTCCATCTAACCTTGCATAAGTGCTCTGCTTTTGTAAGTCAGTTCACATTCTTTTTCACCTCTAATAAGAGTCTTATTCCTTTTTCACC
>PVKM010016576.1:0-26709 GCA_004027735.1 Carollia perspicillata
GGGCCCCCCCCCCCCCCCCCCGCCCCCGCCAGCCACAACATAGGGAGTTGCTTTTGTAGAATTTATTTATAAAAATGTGTATTTATTCCTACATGTTTAAACTTCAGTCACCTTCAAAGAACTCTCCATTGGAAGCAATACACCTATTGAGACATTTTTCCATTGCTCTGAACAGTTTTTGAACTCATCAATTTTGATGCCTTTTAGTGCTTCTGCTGCATTTTGTTTCACTTCTTCCACATTGGCAAATGTTTCCCTTTGAGGACTTTTTTCATTGGGGAAAGAAACGAACAAAAAAGTCACTAGGGTTGAGATCAGGTAAATAGGGAAGGTGGGAGGGCATGGGGGATAATGTACTTTTTGGTCAAAAGCTGCTGAAAACTCAGCACAGTGTGGACAGGTGCGCTTGTAAATCACCCATCATGAAATGGGCAAACACATTAAAAGAACTTCCAAAAAATTTTACTGAAGCTGAACACAGCCTCTTACAACAATACCAGTTGGTACATTGATACAGATCGGTTCCTAGAACAATCAATTAATGGGGAAAGCCTGTGCTACAAGGGGCCACACTTCCAGAAGGTAATCCTGTTTTTTATTTTGTGTCCCCTCTCATAATCTTATCATTTCACATTCTCCCTCCTGATCAACCAGAGCCCTTAACCAGCTACTCTTACTTCAAAGAACCCCTAGGTAAAGGTGTACACAGAAGAAAGCTCCCACAAAACAAAACAAAATAAAACAAAACAATTATTGGTCAGAGGCTTTCATTGGAGCACAAAAATTCAGTTGCTAACTTCAGAAGGCTGCACTGATTTTTTTGGTATACAATTTGGTTAGTCATTAGTAACTTTTTCCCTTTAGGATCTTGCTACTAAAGTGATGCCCATTGACAAACAGCATCAGTATTACCTGAGAAGTTGCTAGAAATGTATATTCTCTGGCCCCACCTTGGACCTACAAAGTCAGAATCTGTTTTCTAACAAGGGCCCTAGATGAATCATATGCATGTGAAGGTTTAGGAAAAGGTGTCCTAAACCAGTGGTCTCCAGGTAGGAGGCTTTTTAGGGTTCCTTGTTAACTTCAGCCTTATGAGATGGAGTCCAGAGATGGTAAAACCTTTCTTCAACTATGCCTCATCTTTTCAGGCACCAGATATGAAGAAGCTGGCCCTGTTTTCTTTTGTCAGTTCTTTTATAGTGATAGTTTTTTCTCTGGCTACCAGGACTTATTAGGGAAGTCAGGAGGAACCTTAATTAATGGTCAGTCCTATTACCAAAGTCATTGTTTTGTGGAATTGTTAGCCACAGAAAACTGGCATTCCATTTCCTGGAGCAGGATGATATGATAGGGATGGGTTGCTTAGGCTTGACTTATATCTATCTCTTCCTGTGAAGAGGATCTTTGTTCTTTGCAAGAAAGATGCTTTTATTCTACCTTGAATAAGGATAAGCATAACTTCCCACCTCAATGTAAATAGTAAAAAACCTAAGGGATTGATATCTGTGTTAGGGCTGTCAAATATATATATTTCTATTCAGATCTTCAACTAACTGGATGAGGCCTAACTATATTATGATCAGCCTGCTTAACTCAAGTCCATCAATTTAAATGTTAATCTCATCCAAAACATACAGAACAATGTTTAACTAACTGGGCTGTGTGGCCCTGACAAGTTGATGAATAAAATTAACTATCACAGTATCTCTTTCCCATTATTCTTCATGATCTCCTTGAGTTATGATTCTTCCAAAGTACCTCCAGTTGACTCCCAGAACTATCTTGTGTGCATTGCCCCAGAGCTCTCTATTGCAGACCTGTCCCTCCCACTGGTACTTCAAATTTGCCGTGACCCAGATCCAACTATATTTGCCCTTGCTTGCCCTACCCTTCCAACCTTTTCTTGTATGCAGGATCATAGTTAATTGTACCCCTATCCAACTAATCTTGCAAGCTAGTAACCTGAGATGATCTTCAACTGTTTACCAACTCCCATGCTTCCCCTCCTCCACCAAAGGAAATGTCCCACTTATAGCAGTACTTGCATAGGTGATATCAAAACTAAAAAGCATGGTCAAAGGGTCATACTTTTTAAAAAATATTTTATTTATTTATCTTTTAGAGGGAAAGGGAAGGAGAGAGGGAGAGAAATATCAATGTATGGTTGCCACTCATGCATCCCCTGTGGGGAACTGGCCTGC
Source organism: Carollia perspicillata (assembly GCA_004027735.1). Classification (NCBI taxonomy): domain Eukaryota; kingdom Metazoa; phylum Chordata; class Mammalia; order Chiroptera; family Phyllostomidae; genus Carollia; species Carollia perspicillata. The sequence goes on from PVKM010016576.1 coordinate 2,202, forward strand.
AACCCAGGCATGTGCCCTGACTGGGAATTGAACTGCAATTCTTTGGTTCGCAAGCCTGTGCTCAATCCACTGAGCTACACCAGCCAGGGTTGGGTCATGCTTTTTGAGTGATTCTGATAAGCCAAGCACTGGCTGGAACCAATTAATGATGCTGACCAGTGAATGATAAGACTTGAGTAAACCAACTTTGTCAGACCTATGAATTTATTTTGTTTTATCCAGAGTGCTAATTTTTAATCCTCAGTTAATATAACACCCTTTCTGACACCTAAAATTCCCTATATATTTTTTCTTCAGTGAACCAATCACTGTATTTCTTCTCCACTGGCATGTGTTTCTTTGCCTGAAAAGTTAAAAGGTCCTCAAGTTTGTAGTTTTTTAACATTTTGTGGTTTTTATTTAATTCTTTAACATCCCTAATATTTTATTTTCTACGTCTATTGATTTTTTACTTACTAAATAGTTATCAAACACATCCTAAATATTATTAACCTGGCTCAAATGGTCATCTCTTGCCTGGATTGTGGTGAAGTCTTTCTAACTGGTTCCATATTACCAAGTTTCTGCCTGACCACTCTCCCCACTTCCTTTGTTAGATGACAACTATATTCAAAATACTAAAACCATTAATTGACACCCTTTAACCATTGCCTTTCTCTCTCATACACTCTCTCTAGGTGCCAGTGTGAAGAAATGAATGCCAGATCAAGGGAGCCTCATATGTGATATTAGCTACCCTTCAACTTTAACTGAACTTGCCTCACAACTTATTTTCTGGTGGTACTGAATTCCTCATGGTCCTCCATAAAAACATGTGAACAGCCTTCATGTAAACCACTTCTGCTACTATTTATCTTTTTTTAACTGAGTTTAGTCTTAGAGGAGAAATATGATTTACTCAGGTGTTGAATTAAGCAGGGCCCCAACGGGAAACAGCACACAATTAGGATCATTTAAGGAGGGTGTCTTCACAAATGATTTAATTAAAAATATAGGCAGACAAAAGAGGACTTGAGATAGCACAGAAACCCAGGACTAGAAGCCATTGTTACTACCCCTGGATCAGAAAGGATGAAGGAAAGGAGTTATAACTGGAAAGTAGAATGAGAGAAAGTCTTGTAGAACAGACACCTTAAGACTCCTACAACATGGCAATACCAATGCAAGAGGGTCATAGGAATAAAAACCTGGTAGCCCTTACCTTTTTCCTTCTAATCTTTCCACTGCATGTACTGGTTCTTGTGTCCTCTGGATCCCAATCTATACAGATCACAATCTTGGGGCAGAGAACAATAAGGAAAGGGGTAATAAATGGATATGCACAGGTGTCATTCCAAAAATCCAGGGCATTGGTCTGCCTTTTGTTTTCCCTCATGTATACATGCATGTCTGGTTTATATTTTTTACTAGACTGAATGTTTCAAAGGAATAGATTGTTTTACCCAGCTTTGGATGCCTGAAGCCTAGAAACTAGAAGTTTTCAATGAATTTAACTGATCAGGTTTACTTTTATCTTTTCTTATTCTTCCCTTCATGTTGGAAGTGCCCTTTTTCGAATGATTGAATCTTGAGGACCTTCTGCCTGGTGTCTTTCCCTTTGACACAGTCATGGTGCTACTCTACAGTGACAGAACACTAAGCTCATTCCTGAATTGAAGTGAGGGCCTACCAATCAAAGTTAACTTATGCCTGATGGGAACGTAATGCACAGCATGGTGACTATAGTCAATAATATTGTATTGCATATTTAAATATTGCTAAAAGAGTAAATCTTAAAAGTTCTCTTCATAAGAATAAAATTTGTAATTTTGTATAGTGACAGTGACTAGAGTTACTCTGGCAATCATTTTGCATTGTATACAAATATTGAATCATTATGTCGTACACCTGAGACTAATATTATATATGTCAACTATACATCAATATAATATTTGAAAAAAAATAATGCTAAGCACAGAACATGGTCCTTAGTGCACAGAATGCTTTAAAAAATGCTAGCTATTCTTCTTAAGAGGAATAAACAATATGAAAGGTAAAGTCATGTTCAGAAAAAGTCCTTGATATCTAAGGCTTTAATAGGCATAGAGAAAAAACAATAAATAAATGTTTCTTTTATACAAATTTAAACAAGCTAATTCACGCCGACTTCTATGGGCATCTGGCAGAAGAACTAGATGGTCTTTTGCTGCCATCTTCTGGTATCCTATCACCACAAGCAAGAGTCATCAAGAAATTGTAGTTGGACTGGCCACTATTGGATGGGGCTGAAGCAGGGAGGTGTCCCTGTTACTACTGCTTTAATAAAACACTAAACTGCTAGCTATAGCCATTTCTTCACCTTACTGTTCTGGATTGCAAGTACAGATATACCGTACTTCTCTGCCATGCTTGAGTGGTTGCCCAAAGGGCAAGAACAGCTTACGGGTTTCTTTATTTTTTTTTTAATTTTTAAAAATGTTTTTTAAAGATTTTATTTATTTATCTTTAGAGGGGAAGGGAAGGAGAGAGGAAGAGAAATATTAATGTATGGTTGCCTCTCATGTGTCCCCTGCTGGGAACTGGCCTGCAACCCAGGCATGTGCCCTGACTGGGAATTGAACCATGATCCTTTGGTTTGCAGGCCCGCGCTCAATCTACTGAGCTACACCAGCCAGGGCTCTTTATTATTTTTTTATTGTGGCAAAATATTCATAACAAAATATACCTTCTTAACCATTTTTAACTGTATGATTCAGTGGCATTAAGTACATTAACATTGTTATACAACTATCACTCCATCTACAGAACTTTTTTATCTTCCCAAATAGAAACTCTGTCCCCATTAAACACCAATTGCTCATTCCCTCCTCCCCCCAGCCCCTGGCACTCATCATTCTACCTTTTGTCTCTATGAGTCTGACCACTATACAGACCTCACATAAGTGGAATCATACAATATTTGTCCTTTTGTGTCTTCCTTATTTTGCTTAGCATAATGTCCTTGTTGGGGAGCAGGGAATAATTCTCCACTCTACCCTCCTTTAGTTCTTATGGCTGGACTACTTAAAAAAATTAATACAAATTTTTTTTACAGGAGAAGAAACCAATTTAATATTTGTGTACCAAAGAATCACAATATGATGTTCATATCATAAAAGAGGCTCTAAGAAGTGATGGAACTGGGCATCTCTTAATCCTTTTTACACCAAGAAACAAATCTGTGAGAAATTCACAGGGCAAAGAAAGTTAGTGCTTATTAGAAAAGAATATAAGCAGGTTTGAGTATTTGTTACTGACGTATCTAAACAAAATGTGAGCTTGGTTTATAAATTAGTAAAGGTATTATGAGGTTTGTTTATATATAGTTTTGACTCTGGATTTTATAACTCTTGTGAGAAGGTTGTCTGTCTTTCAGAAGTGGGGAGGGCACCTATTATGGAGAATTATCTTCTGCTCTTAGAGGAACAGGAAAGAGTCAGAGAACTCTTCCTGCTCTTGCTGTCTCTGGTGATTTTAGTTCAAAATAATATGCCTTTGTGGAGCATATTGGGTCAGCCTTCCCTTAGCTCTGACCTTTCAAGGTTCATCCGTGTGGTAGCATGTGTTAGAATCTTATTCCTTCTAGTGGCCAGGTAATATTCCATTGTATGTTTATAAATGTATAGAAAATGGAGAACATAATAAATTATTTTATTTATATAAAAATGTCAAGAAAATTGTCAATATTAGGTAATGAAACACTACAGAGATAATTAAATTCCCTTTATTTCCCTCCCCAATCCCACTCTCTTTTCTTCTTTCCCAAAGACAACCACTGTGCTTAATTTGGTGGGTTTTCTTCCATTGTACAAGGTATGTCCAGAAAGTATCCAGTTGTGTAGTATGAAAAATAGTGACAGTTATTGAAAAAGGTACAAGATTGTACAAAAGACAATGATGCCTCATTCCCCTTCAAAGTAGGCACCTTGGGACCTCACACAGTTCTCCCAATTGCCATCAGCTGCCCCGTTGTATTTTCCTGAATCTCAGCGATCATCTGCAATCTCTTCCCTTTCAAAGGTGATTTTAGTTTTGGGAAAAGCCACAGGGTGCCACATCTGGGTTGTAGGGGGGCTGAGTCCCCTGGGTGATTCAATATTTCACAAAAAAACTCTGCATGAGATGTGATGCATGACCAGGTACATTGTCATGATGAAGCTACCAATTACCAGTTTCCTATAGCTGAGGCCTTCTGAATTATCTGAATAGTTTCCATGGAGGAATGTTCAAGCTTAAAGCAAAATTTGATGCAGATTCATTGCTGTACTCACCCAGTCATTTTGTTTTACTTTATTTTATTTATTTAGAGAGAGAGGAAGGGAGGGAGAAAGAGAGGGAGAGAAACATCAATGTGTGGTTGCCTCTCACGTGGCCCACACTGGGGACCTGGCCTGCAACCCAGGCATGTGCCCTGACTGAGAATCGAACTGGCGACCCTTTGGTTCACAGCCCAAGCTCAATCCACTGAGCTACACCAGCCAGGGCCACCCAGTCATTTTGAATGTGAAGGCCACACAGTACACATGCTAACTCAAGAACATCTACCACTCCCACTGACTTAGAAGAGTGGAGTCATCATTGTTCATACATGCACATTTCAGTCCACTCTCCTTGGCTGCCAGGTTACATCGATGTCACACAAACCATTCTCATTATAGTAACAATGGTTGTTTTTTTTCCAGATATACCTTGTATATTTTAATGTTTTATTACATACTTAGTTTTTCAGAAACATAATATAGTATTGTGCTTTTATGTTCAAATAAATAGTATACTGTATGTGTCATTCTGAAGTTTGCTTCTTTCACTCCATTGTTTTCAAGATTCCTCCATGTTAGTACATATATGTCTTATTCATTTAGTTTTACTGCATTATGCTATTTAAGCATATGCATATGAAAAATTAACCATCCTCTTATTGCTGAACATTTAAGATGTTTGCACTTTTTTGTTGCTTTTACAAATAATGCTGCCATGAGCATCCTTGGAACATGTTTTCTTGAACATAGACATTTCTTTATGTCTGGTATATACACCCTGGATCAGAATTGCTGAGTGTCCTGCAAGTGTTGGAGGCCAGGCAGGTTAATGGGGGATTCAGGCAGCCAGAAGAAAATATGCGGAGCCATGGGGATGTCTGACATGCCTTTATTCTGGGGTGGGGTGATCTGCATGCACCTGTAGAAAGTCTCAACTCCCTTACATAATAAGTGAACACAAATCAGTCAGGGTGCCAATGTATGACATTCTAGTTATGTGACAGAGCTTAATTCTGCATATGCGGACCCTTGCTCAAGGTTATATGAACACTGCTGAGTCATAGTTGCCCAGATCTCCAGGTGAGGAAGCCTGAACGACTACATTGTCCCTACACTGAGCTGCAGATCATGAACCTTTAATCATCACATTTACTAGATATTGCTAAATTAATACTGGTGTAGCAAAATATCACTTCAGATTTGAACAATGTTTGAGAGTTCCCATTTTTCCATACTCTTGCCCCAACTGGTATCAGACTTTTTAATATTTCACAACCTGTTGGGTATTAAATATTATCTCATTGTTGTCATTTCTATGATTTATAGGGAAGATAAACATCTTTTCCTATGTTTACTGATCATTTGGGGTATCTTTTCTATAAAAAAATCCTACAACTGGTTTATATTTTAGAAGATCAAGGGGTTCTAAAACATAGATGACCTCTGAAAGCTTGTTGTGGGTGTTGACCTATTCACTTTGGCAGCATTAAAGAAGAGCACTATGATTCTGTGTTTCATGCCTTGCTGCCACCAGATGCCAGCACTGTACCACAGTCTTAAACACCTGCTTTGGCTGGAACTTATTTTATATAAGATTCAAGATGGTGGGTTTGATCACAATATAACTATGGATTTTTGGACATTTGTGTAAACAACTTGTAAAAATCAAATATACTTGCCCTGGCTGGTGTAGCTCAGTGGATTGAGCGCGGGCCTGGGAACCAAACAACCACGGTTTGATTCCCAGTCAGGGCACATGCCTGGGTTGCAGGCCAGTTCCCAGCAGGGGACGCACAAGAGGCAACCATACATTGATATTTCTCTCCCTCTCTCCTTGCCTTCCCCTCTAAATATAAATAAATAAAATCTTAAAAAAATCAAATATACTTAAGCAAATGCTATTATCTTTAGAACAAAATTCCAAAGCAACTTAGGCTGAGTCTAAATATCTAAGTAAATATTAGATTTGTTTTCTACTGTGCCAATCTTAGAATTTGATAATAAACTATTACAAGCAAACATCTTTTGAGTGACTATGTACCAGAAAATATGCTGAGAACTTGTCACATTTTGCCACATAATTCTTACCACAGTTGTGTGAGGACTTAAATAAATTGCTTACTAGTACACAGCTAGTTAAATGTCACAGCCATGTCTTTCAACACGATCACACTGGTTCCAGATTTTATATTCTCTACTATTTTATTACTCTTGATATCTACATATGCAATTCTGGAAACAACCCATGTCCAAATCCCCAGGCACTTTGTGCTTAGGGATAAGAATAAACTTGAGTTAACAAGGGGGAATCCATTCTAAAATTGTCTCCTTGTGGTAGAGACACATTGTTTATTTCTGAGGTCAGCTGTATCTTATAGTAACAAGCCTTAAAAAATCCTCCTTTCAAAATCAGTTTCTGAAAAAAAAATAACCAAAATTTCTTTCACTCTACCTTTTTGCAAACTTTCTATAAACTTTACAGCATCCAAGAATGAAAACACTTGTTTGCTAATGCTGCATGTTTCATGTAGTTTTCAGTAACTGTGTTCACTTCTAACTCCCAAAAGACCCCAAGTCTTCATTTCTATTCTTTTTCTAAAGGTCTTATTTACTTAAATTTAGAGGGAAAGGGAAGGAGAGAGGGAGAGAAATATCAATGTATGGTTGCTTCTCATGCATCCCCTGCGGGGACATGACCTGCAACCCAGGCATGTGCCCTGACAGGGAATCGAACTGCGATCATTTGGTTCGCAGGCCTGTGCTCAATCCACTGAGCTACACCAGTCAGGGCTTCTTTTCTATTCTTTTACTGGACCTGGGTGCTGAGCTTATAACCATCTTTGATGATTTTCAGTAGTGACTGGGGTTCCTTTAGAAACTTTGTCCTGCTATGTAAGGGCAGAAAAGTAATGTTCCCTCTACCCTTTCGAGTTCCTGGCTGAGACCTCTGTAATAAAAGACCAGTTAACAAGAAAAAAGGAAACAGAAGTTTATTGACATGTACACCTCGTGTATAAATGGGAATACCCAGGATAAATGAATAACTCCTTGAGGTGGCTTCGAATATAGGTTTTAATACCATCTTTCACTAAAGACAAAAGGAAAGAAAGGTGTGAAGGGGAGGCCAGTTCTGGGGATATGACCGGGGAAAACACAGTAAACACGGGTAAGGTTATTGTGCAGATTTAAATCCATGCCTTCTCCATTGATAAGATTATATTGTGATTTAGAGCCATCCTTCTCTTCCTGGTACTATGAGGGAGACATCCTTATAAATGGGGATTTCCTTTACAAATGTAAATATACCTTAAGGAAGAGTAACTTCCGTTTTCAGAGCTTCTCTTTCATCTGGTGTTTTTCAAAATAATCAGTTCAAATTAATCCTTATGCCAAAGAGGCACATTTTGAGGTGGCATATTCTGCTACCCTTCAGCTGTATATTTGACAGATTGGTAATACTACTTCTTGCAGTAAAACTGAAATTTGCCATAAAAGATAACTCTTAGGCATCACAGCAAATGTTCTTGGCTATACTTCTTGTTCCAGCAATGCCGTGATGGCCAGTCCTGAACAGGCTTTGGTCACTTTGCCCAAGAGCCACCACACAACCCCTGGCCCTGAGCCCACACTGAGTCCTTACTTTCTTCTCTGAGGCTTTTCTGGCTTTGATTCATATTTTACAAAAGGCTTACTACTGGCCCCTTGTAAACAAGGGACATCATTGTAGGATATCCCTTGTTGAAAGAACTAATGGGCAAATGCTTCCCTCTTTTCTTCTCTAGACATAATTCTTAGGCACATTTTGTGAGGTTCCTCAGAAGATCCTGAAGATCAGTCATCAGTCACCCATTGAGTCACTATGAGTCATCATTAATAGTGGCCTTCTTGATACATATCCTTATACTGAATTTCTCTCATTCTATCACTCTACCTCTGCTCCCTCACTCCTACTCCTTGATAGTATTTCCAAATAAACTGCTTTTAAACCCATGACCGAATACCATTCAGAATAAACCTGCAATAATAATTTTAAAGGATGAGTTTGTTTAGCTTGCAGGGACAAGGGAGAAAACACTCCAGGAATATCTTAGTAAGAGAGACCAAGAAGGGACTTCTTATTGGATGTGAAGTTGTGCTGGACAATCCTAAAGAGGATTTAACAAAGTGAGGACCACTTCTGATTTGGATGTCATCAGGAACCATGGGCAATTCAGTTGTTGGTTAGTTTTCATAATTTTTATATAGAGTTAGAAGGATTAAAGTGGGCTTAGAGTTTTCATTAATAAAAAGCACCATCCATCCGTGTTAACAGAAATGGGGTGTTAAGTCTTGGTGTGTGCCTGTGTGTATTTGTGTGTGAATGTATCATACAGTGGCCTTGTCTCTGTCACATTCCAAATGTGGCCACAAAGTACTTGTCTGGACATTGTTTGTATTCTGCAAGCATTGCTTATATTCACTTAGTAACATTATATTCTAGTCATTAGCAGGTGGGTTTTCACTTCCTCATTACCCACTTATAAACCTTAGCCCAGGTTCCTCTAAATCAGAACCTGAGAAAATATAAAACAGGCATTCAGATAGGACTAGTTTCCTTTCTAATCAAGCATTCCTGCTTTTCTCTTATGCTTGGTCTGCCTTTGCACATGTTATTTTTTATGAGAATATACTTTTCTTGTGCCTTGTGAAAGATTACCTATTCTTGAATATTTAGCCTAGACATCCTTAGATCCATGCTGCCCTACTGGATTCCACCAGGGAGAGCAATGGTAAAGAGATACCACTCTGTGCTCAGAAAATGCCATGCCTACCTCTCTGATAGTACTTTTCATATTGTTTTGCTATTCAGCTTCTGTAACAAAGTATGAGAGACAAAGTTATTTGAGATCAGAGTTTATATCTAGATCATCCTCATATCACAATTAGATTGGAAAATCATCTAAACAAATATTCATCAATATAGACATTCAATATGAGTTATTAGTTATGGTTCCAGGAACCTGACTACAAACTAGACTGTTTGGTCAGTAATCCTGTAAATAATAAAAGTGTCAAATTTTAATGTGGTAGACTGATACTCAAGAACATCTACCACTTGCCCACAAGCTACATTTCTTAGGCAAACTCTTCTATAATTTTCTCACAGGATTATTCTATGTCACTTGAATTGGTCAACCTACTGTCCCTTCAGTGTATTTGTTGCCTTCTTATCTTACTACTGTACTTACAATATACCATTTCCAAGAATGAAGGCAGTTCCCTCTCTCTCTGCCTCTTACCTTTTCTAGACATAACAGATTAGTGCCATGCAGATAACAGATATTAAAGAATGTGACTTAAATGCTAAGAGGAAACAGAAACATCTGATCCCAGCTTTTAAATGCTGAAACAGTCACCCCTCACTTTTTATGCCCCATTGTCCAAGAATTGTGCTTCACTAAATATGGGACTATATGACCTCTGCATGTGCAGTGATAATCTCTCTGTGTGTATCATGCCTCTATTTGGTGGAGCCATGAATCACCAAGTTTCCTCTTCATTGAGGGACCTAGAAGTCTCTTGAGAAATAACTCCTCAGGACAAACTGGATTGTCTTAACTAGCCTTTTGAAGAACTACATTTTTGACTTGAATGGTTGTGATAATCCTGAATATCAGCATGGTTTGCCACTCAGCCAGTCCTCCAGCCTGAGGTGATAAGGCCTCAGGTAAAAATGGGCAGAACAGTCACATTAAAATGCCTGGGACTCAGGACTTTAAGGAATGCAGCTTTAATTCCAAAGTAATGTTTAAAAATGCAAAATTAAGGGGAGAGGAGTCATCTCCACTTCTGAGGAAAATACAGCCCATCTATACTGGGGCAGAGGCTCTGTGTAATCCAGTGAGTTACTCCATTAAGTTCTTTCAAGGGATGTCAATACCAGGGCCTTCACCAATGATGGCAGGTTTTTATAATCCAAAGGAAATAGCCTCTTGAGCGCATGAACAGCCAGAAATCTGAGCTACAGGGAAGCACACCAAGAAGAAAGAGACATAGCTGATGTCATGGAGTGGCAAAAAGAAATATACTTCTCAGGCGAAGTGTCCCTGCAGAAACCCATAATAGTGCCTCCTTTCTTTCCTCTACCTCCACCCAAGCCTGAAGATCCTGTTTTAGCAGTCATGGGGGAAATATGCAAAGAAATACAACTAATGATCGAGACTTGTACAATTCTATATTTAAATAGCATCCTTAGGAATTAGAACAGGTCATTTAAACACAAATTAGAGAAATCTACCTTCAGGGGTTCTTGTTGGGATATAGAAACACAGCTTTATGTATTAATGTTTTCTGAATCATAATAGATGCAAGGAAAAATAATGCCCCAAAACACAATACCCTGAGCTTCTCTAGTCTTTTTGTATTCACATTAACAGGGAGTTCAGGTTTTCTCTCTGGTTCCTCCTCTTGGTATATTTTATTGATTATGCTATTACAGTTGCCTCAATTCTTTCTCCCCTTTATTCTCCTCTGCTCTGTACCCTGCTTCCACCAGCATTCTACCCCCTCCTTAGTTCATGTCCATGGGTCATACATATAAATTCTTTGGCTTCTCCATTTCCTATACTATTCTTAACCTTCTTCTGTCTATTTTATACCTACCAATCATGCTTCTTATTTTCTGTACCTTTCCCCCATTCTCCCCACTCCCCACTAATAACCCTCCACATGCTCTCCATTTCTGTGATTCTGTTCCTGTTCCAGTTGTTTGCTTAGTTTTTGTTTTTTTAGTTTCAGTTTCTGATAGTTGCGAATTTGTTGTCATTTTACTGTTTATAGTTTTTGATCTCTATTCCTTAGATAAATCCCTTTAACATTTCATATAATAAGGGCTTGCTGATGATGAACTCCTTTAACTTGATCTTATCTGAGAAGCACTTTATCTGCCCTTCCATTCTAATTGAAAGTTTTGCTGGATAGAGGAATCTTGGATTAAGGTGCTTCCCTTTCATGACTTTGAACTTGCCTGCAAGGTTAGTTTTGAGTAATCAGCTGATAGTTTTATGAGCACTCCTTTGTAAGTAACTCTCTCCTTTTCTCTTGCTGCTTTTAAGATTCTCCTCTTATCTTTAATTTTGGGTAATTTATGATATGCCTTGCTCTGTTTCTTCTTGGAGCCAACTTCTTCAGGACTCTCCGAGCTTCCTGTACTTCCTGAAAGTCTATTTCCTTTGCGAGATTGGGGAAGTTCTCCTTCATTATTTTTTCAACTAAGTTTTCAATTTCTTGCTCTTCCTCTTCTCCTTCTGGCACCCCTATGATTCGGATGTTGGAGTGTTCAAAGTTGTCCCACAGGTTTCTAAGCCTCTCCTCATTTTTTAAAATTCTTGTTTCTTCATTCTGTTCTGGTTGAATGTTGATTTCTTCCTTTTGTTCTAAATCATTGTTTTGAGTCCTGGTTTCCTTCCCTTCATTGTATCTTTTCCTTTATTTCACGTTGTATAGCCTTCATTTCTTACTTTATTTTGTGACCAAACTCAATAATTCCTATGAGCATCCTGATTACCAGTGTTTTGAACTCTGTATCTGATAGGTTGGCTATCTCCTTATCACTTAGTTCGTTTTCTGGAGTTTTGGTCTGTTCTTTTATTTGGGCCATATTTCTTTGTCTTGGTGCACCAATCTGGATGAACATTTAACTCTGTGGTTGTCACAATTCCATGCAGTTTGATTTTCTGGCAGTTTTGGTCTTTTGTTTTTAAATTGGTTGTTATCCTTCTTTTTGTTGTGTGAGGAAGTGAAGCATTTCTATCTACACCTCCATCTTGGCCAGAACCACTTTTTTGTAATAACCCCAAGAACAGTGGTTTAATTAGTGCTAACAATCTATCTTATTGCTGTACCTTGAGGAAATGGAAAACAAAGAACATGCCTGGAACTCTAAAAGGTACCATTTATCTTGTCATGAAATTCAATCTTGTCTCTATTGAGTGACCTTTAGTGATTGAGGTGTTATTCTTGATCTGGTGGCAGTATCTTTTATATTACCCACAAATATGGACTATCCAAGACTTACCTGGGTCTCCAAGTTATAGTTCTTTATCCACAATGTTTTTTTTTATTTAGCATATCCACTCATAAGCATTTCCTTGTATCAAATTCCACAAGCAGGAGGAGCTTTGAGGCAGAATCTTCAGTTAGCTTTTTCATAAACCTATAATTATATTCCCCTTCAGCAATGTATATCCTAGCATATACACCACCATTCTGGTTCATTCTCTTTCTGCTTGCAGAGAGGTTTTATCATCAAGGTGTGGCTATCTTTTCTATCATCAGGTCATAGCCAGAAACACTTCTAACTACCAAATAGGTTTCTATAATTTTGATTCTCAGGAAATAGTTTGTAATCTCAATCTCTTACCTCACAGAAGGTTCCTAGTAAAACTTTCCATGGCTTTCTCAGAAAAACATCAAATTTTATAATTAATGAAAATAGACAGGAGTTGGAGTGAAGCTGGATAATTCTACCCCAACTATCAAAAGAGCTAGAGCTCAAAATCTTTCTCAAACAATGAGTTTCCCTTTTCTTTGTGACTATGCAGTCAGAAAGGAAGATTTAATTTATTCTCTATAAAACAAGGAGGGTCTGCTTCAAGGCAATTTAATGTCTCTGTTGCTATACATAGAAAAGATTCTTAGAGGAACAATTACTTTCAAATTATCAGGAAAAAATTGGCCTTATTGAGTACCCCCAAAATTGTCCCTTTGTTATTTATGTAGACTGTAAAGGAGTCTTGGAAAGTTTACCAATTTGTTCTCTTTTGTGGTCATTGGAGTTGTTTGTTTCAGGCTTCCCACTTTCCAGACACATAGTAGGATCAAACTTCCTGTCTCTTTGTGGGTAGGTGAGACCATGTGTTCCACTTTGGCCAATGAATTATTAGTTCTTATTAGTGTGAATCCTACTAGAGCTATCCTTCCATCACAGCTACTGGTAATGGTCCAAGTGGTGGTTTCTACCTTAGCTTGGGTCTTAAACCTAAGGACAAAGTAGAATAGAGCCACGGACAACACATTGGAGAAGATGTAATGTTATTGTGAAATGAAACTTTCCTATTTCTATCATGGTCCTGATAGACTTGGTTGTCATGACAACCATGGAGGTGTATTTCTTGGATCTCCCTCTAATAAAAAACTTACTGATCACCTATGAATCGAGGGTTGTAGCTATCTGACAGCCTCCAGCTATAGCATCTTTGTGATCCTTTGGAGCATTTGAGCCTAGGCCCCACTCCTTTCCAGTAGCCACCAGGCAATGACTGAGCATGGTGGGGACATAGGGCTTGGCTACTTCATTCCAATGTGAGACTCTGTTACAGGACAGTCTTTGCTTCAGTGCTGTCCATTGTATTGGTCAGGCTTGTGACATCTGCATTGCCCTCTGAGGTTCTGCCTGCCATATTCAGCTTCCTTCCTTCTTTCCTTTCACAGGAGTCTTACTGGCATCAGGGTCTGAAGTCTTTCCATGTCTAATCTTGCCTTCTCCCCATTTATATTTCACATAAATTACTCCCCAATACACTTCTTATACTCTGAACTCATTCTCAGTGTCTTTGTACCAGAGGACCTAAACTAATACCATTATGCTATGGTAAAAGCCATCTACTTTGTGCACATAGTAATTAGGAAACAGGCACATGTATTATATCATTGGGGTTGCTAAGGAAAGAAAACTGTGAGAAATGGGCAGGATGAAGCAATATCCTTCAGGGGTAACTGACAGTTACATTTAAACCATCGGTGTCTGAAATTAGCAAAGCTGTTTAGGAAGACTAAAACTCTTGGTTATATAGTTGCCCAGATTCTGAATGTGTTTCTGCCCTTATTTGAAGGGGACTGCCCCAGCTTTTCTTTTCAATATCAAACCCAACCAGGACTTCCAGCCATGATGGAGACATAGGTGGAAATACTGTACCTCCTCTCACAACTAAGATTAAGGACAACAAATATTTACAAACAATAACACAATCAGAAAACAGAAAATTGAACTACAGAAGTCCGACAACCATTCAACCAAACTAGTAAGAGAGGTGGAGTTGGCAGCCGGCGGAGAGGGAAAAGGGCAGGAAAACGTGGTGGCTGCCAGGCTTGGGAGCCCCAGGGAGCATAGGTGGCATGGAGTTTCCAGACCCCAGACACTGGAACGAGACAAGCAGGGCACGCAGGGCATGCAGGGCAGTTGGCTGACCATGGACACACATTCACACACAGATAAACTAGGCGAGAGAAGGCAGTGAGAGGGACCACACAGCCCAGGGCCCCAGTGAGGGGAAATAAAGCCTAAAAACACCATTTGAAAAGGTGCTGTGAGAGGCTCCCAGCCTCACAGAAGAGGTCGTAGGGGATACCCACAAGGTCCTGAAGCGTGCATAGGCCCGCCCACCTGGGAACCAGCACCAGGGGGGGCCAGTTTGCTTGTGGGAGGCAGCAGAGGGGATGCAAATCCAAGAGAGCATGGAACAGGCTCCATTGTTCCCTCTCCGCCCCCGCCCCCACAGACAGCCTCACAATCCTGCGACTAGGTTGCCCCACCCTGGTGAACACCTAAGGCTCTGCCCCTCATATGTAACAGGCACCACCTGACCAAAAAATGACTCAAACAGAAGAAAAGCTCAGAGCCCCAGAGCCAATACTTTTAAACAAGCAATAGATAGCCAACCTATCAGGGGCACAGTTCAAAGCACTGGTAATCAGGATGCTCACAGAATTGGTTGATTTGGGTCGCAAATTAGATGAACAAATGAAGGCTATGCTAAGTGAAATGAAGGAAAATGCACAGGAAATCAGTAGTGATGGGAAGAAAACTGGGACTCAAATCAATGGAGTGGACCAGAAGGAAGAAACTAACAACCAAACAGAAAAGGATGAAGAAAGAAGAATTCAAAAAAATGAGGAGAGGCTTAGGAACCTCCAGGACATCTTTAAATGTTCCAACATCTGAATTATACGAGTACCAAAAGGGGAAGAGGAAGAGCAACAAGTAGACAACTTATTTGAACTAACAATAAAGGAGAACTTCCCCAATCTGGCAAAGGAAATAGACTTCCGGGAAGTCCAGGAAGCTCAGAGAGTCCCAGAGAAGTTGGACCCAAGGAAAAACACACCAAGGCACATCATCATTACATTACCCAAGATTAAAATGAAGGAGAGAATTCTAGAAGCAGCAAGAGATAAGGGGACAGTCACCTACAAAGGAGTTCCCATCAGACTGTCAGCTGATTTCTCAAAAGAGACCTTCCAGGCAAAAAGGGGCTGGAAAGAAGTATTCCAAGTCATGAAACACAAGGACCTACATCCAAGACTGCTCCAAGACAGCAAAACTTTCATTTAGAATGGAAGGGCAGATAAAGTGCTTCTCAGATAAGATAAAGTTTAAGGAGTTCACCATCACCAAGCCCTTACTATATGAAATGTTAAAGGGATTATTTAAGAAAAAGAAGACAAAAATATGAAGAGTAAAAGGACAGCAAACTCACAGTTATTAACATTCACACCTAAAACAAAAGCAGACTAAGCGGTCACCTGAAACAGGAGCAGAGCCACAGAAATGGAGGTCACATGGAAGGTTAGCAACAGGGGAATGGGAAGAGAGGGTGGGGAAAAGGTACAGAGAATAAGTAGCATAGACAGCAGGGAGAAAATAGACAGTGGGAGGGCAAGAGTAGTGTGGGAAATGTAAAAGCTAAAGAACTTATGACACATGGACATGAACTAAAAGGGGTGTGTATGGGTGGGAGGGGGTGGGCAGGGTGGAGGGGAATGAAGGGGGGAAATAGGACAAGTGTAATGGCATAATCAATAAAATATATTAAAAAAATCTAACCCAACCTCTATCCAATTAACTATCAATGCCTGTTCTGTCTGGACTGTACTGTGTGGGCGTCCACCACTTTTCCCTAGCTCAAAGTAAGAAGGAGTATCATTTTCAACATTAAGACAGAATATAACTCATGAGAATAAAGATGAAAAGCTCCTTTTCAAAAGGAGCCTGCTTTAAAGTTTCCTATTTCGAAAAACATATCATGGACATATACTTTTCTTAATAATGAGAAGAATCATTTGTGTCCTCCACTCCTGAATGATTATTACTTAGCTGGGAATGAGACCACAATATAGATCAAAGGAGATAATCTGCAGCTTCTTCACATGGTGATAAAAATAATATGCTTTGGTTATTTATAATCATCTTAGGTAGCCATTGACTCATTAAGTGTGATATGCCTTACAGGGTGTCCTTACTGACACTGAACCAGAAGTTATGGCCCCATGTTTAAGTGTTCCACAATTACCTTCTTCAGGATGTTAATTATCAACTTAGATTTCTCTCTTGGATGACTCAGTGGGTTATAATAACCCTGATGGTAAATACCTGTGGCAGGGCTGCAAAACAATCATCTCCATAAAGAGGGACTAGATCACTAAGGCAGAAATGTTCTCATAAATCCAAGTGCCTGATGGATCTCAGGGTAGCACTTGCTCTGGCTAAGAGGAGACTTTTGGCAGATTCAGCACAATATGCTTTACTGAACTAGAGTCATATATTGCTTTACCATACCTGACTTATCTGTAGGAAAATATGTCTTGGAAAGAATGATTTTCCCTTGAAATTTCCTTCTGTTGCTCATTCGCTCAATATTTAGTGTTTTAGTTGTATCTTCCAGAAAGCAGAAGCTGAGATGGAATTAAAAGTGCAAGTCTGAATAACATGGTTTTGTTCAATATCATTTCATTATAACACTGATGAGATTCTGTAGGAACTTTTGTTTATATCAACTACCTGATGGTACAACTGATTTCATTACACGTTATTTAGCTTAAAGTCACAGACTCTATTGATGATGCTAAGTGAGGACTTACTGTAGTTTATTGGGGGAGTAAAGGCCCACAGAAGGTGAGACAGATGAAACAGAATTGAGTAAGCAAAGACTTCAGATCATGATGTTCTCGCAGCTGAATGACGTGCATCAAAAGGAGATTTAAGTGATGCATCAC
This sequence comes from Carollia perspicillata, assembly GCA_004027735.1. Classification (NCBI taxonomy): domain Eukaryota; kingdom Metazoa; phylum Chordata; class Mammalia; order Chiroptera; family Phyllostomidae; genus Carollia; species Carollia perspicillata. The sequence goes on from PVKM010016576.1 coordinate 19,511, forward strand.
CATGATTCCTACATGGAGTATCACCTTTTCTTGAGTGCAATATGGATTTTTGGGGCTAACCTCAGAAAATACTTAATGTAAAAGTAATCATAGGGTGGTAATTATGACCTCACAGAGTCTTAAGGTCAGGGCTTGAGATAAAAGACACTGGGGAAAAGCCTAATGCTTTGGGATCCTTTGTTACTACACAACTACTAGTTGGGTAACCTTTCACAAGTTGTCTCTTAACTTCTCTGAGCCTTTATTTCCTGATAAATGAAATGGAAAAAGTCTATATTTAAATATAATTGTGAGGGTTAAATTTCATTTAAAGATTTTAAAGTACCTGCTATAATTTTTTAGTGCATCCTCTTTCTCTTTTTTAGATGAAAGCTGACCTTTAAATTAAGATTAATTAGCCTGATTAAGACCAGTTTGGGAGCCAGTGGTTCAAGAAGAGAAATGACTGGTTATTCCAGGGTTATTAAAATAAGATGTTTTAATAAGTATTTGCACGTTGAATTTCTTTCACTTGCAGCCAAAAATTAGATAATGCACATGAATAGTTTATTGGCTTATGTAAGTAATCTGTAAGGCCAGAGATAATAATGGATTCAGAAATAATTAGAACCAGGGGTTGAAATTCCAGAGGACCCTCAATCATCACCTTCCTTCTCTGCTTCTTTGTTTCAGCTTTACTTTCTAAGGCTTTCATTCTTTGAAAGGCAAAAAATTCAAGGCTCATATTTCTCTGTTGGTGAAGCTGGGAAGATGTATTTTATGTGAATCATGGAACTGCTAGTGAGTTGTATTTTCTTAATTCTTGTTAAGGGTAATCTCTACCCAAGTCAAATACAATGAGGGAGGTTCAAGCAGTTTTATCAAAAGAATGGTTTACTCAAAGCCACTTCCTTCAAGGTCAGCACCCTCGAACTAAAAATCTCCACTATATCAGATTGAAGATGAGATATGCATAGCTCCTGCATCATTGATTTTCATTTTCTTTTTTCATTCTAACCTATAGCAATTAGATGTAGAATTTATGGTGGTGAGTGGTACAGATGGACTAGTAGCTATTATGTGATTTAGTCATATTGTCTTTACAAAGGAATTTTCCCTTAATTTCTTTCTAAACGTGTTTTTTCTCCCATCTTACCTTGCTTTAACAGAAAGGATGAGGCTGAATTATCTGTTGCTATGTTAGGTTGGCTTACTTCAGAAGCAGACAGTGAGGCAAGGATTTGTTTGAGAGATGATTCCAGCGGTCAAGGTAGGGGAGTGGAGAAGTAAAATGGAGATGGCCTAGAAGCCAACAAAGTGTACATTAATGATCAGGTTACTTACCTGTGAGTAGCTGGGTTTCTGTTCTATTGGGAACCTCTGGAAGATGGTGTTCTATATTTAGGAGCAAGGAGACTGGGATGCTTATCTAACAAATTCTGTCAGTTATTAAAGGAGGGTTACATCTGGAGATGTTGACTTTTTATACATCTGGCCTGCCCTTACATTCTGGAGGAGCGGGTTTCAGCAGCCAGAGAAAGTTTTTAGGCAGGTAGTTAAAGTTACCAGTTCCTTCAGTTGGTAGCTGTTGGGTTGGCATGCATTAGAATAGTGAATATATTATGTACCTATTGCCACATAAATTATCTCCATATTTTGTGAGACAATAAATGTTTATTATTTCTTTTTTCAGTTTTATTAATATATAACTGACATACAGCACTGTATAAGTTTAAGGCATGATAGCTTCACTTACATATATTGTGAAATAATTACCATAATAATTTAAGATCCATCATCTTATATAGATATGACAAAATATATTTTCTTGTTATGAGAACTTCTAGGATTTACTTAGCAACTTTCAAATATACTTTATAGCAATGTTAATTCCAGTGATCATAATGTACATTACATCCCTAGTACTTATTTATCTTATAACTAGGAGTTTGTAGCCTTTGACCACCTCCATCCAACCCTCTACCTCCTGCATCTGGTAACTACAAATCTTATTTCTTTTTCAAAGTTTTTTTTTTTTATATTCCACATTTAAGTAAAATCATACAGTATTTGTCTTTGTCTGACTTATTTCATTTAGCATAATGACCTCAATGTCTATTTATGTTGTCACAAATGGCAGGATTTCCTTCTTTTTTATGGCCAAATAAATTCTGGTGTGTGTGTGATAACTTTATCCATTCATCTGTAAAGGCATTTAGGTTGTTGCCATATCTTGGATATTATAAATAATGCTGCCATAAACATGGGGATGCTAACATCTATTTGAGAGAATAAATTTGTTTCCTTTAGATATATGAGGGGGACGCCCAAAAAACAAAACAAAACAAAAAATGTTCTGGAGGATAAGCCCCTTGTGGTATAGACTTCCTCCACTGGGTGAATGTTCTAGGAACCCATCTATATCAGTGTACCAGCTGGTGTTGTGAGAGGCTGCATTCAGCTTCAATGAATTTTTTTGAAGACTCTTTCAATGCATTTACCCATTTCATAAGGGGTGATTTATGAGCACACCTGCCCACACTGCACCGAGTGTTCAACAGTTTTTGACTAAAAATGACATGACCCCCATTCCCCACTCTCCGTATTCACCTGATCTTGCCCTCGAAGTCTATTTCTTTTGTCAGATTAGGGAAGTTCTCCTTCATTATTTTTTCAAATTAGTTTTCAATTTCTTGCTCTTCTTCTTCTCCTTCTGGTACCTCTATGATTCAGATGTTGAAGTGTTTAAAGTTGTCCTGGATGCTCCTAAGCCTCTCTCCATTTTTTTAAATTCTTTTTTCTTTATTCTGTTCTGACTGAATGTTTATTTCTTCCTTCTGCTCCAAACTGTTGATTTGAGTCCCAGTTTCATTTCCTTCACTGTTGGTTCCCTGTATATTTTCCTTTATTTCACTTTTCATAGCCTTCACTTTTTCCTCTATTTTCAACCATACTCAACCATTTCTGTGAGTATCCTAGTTACCACTGTTTTGAACTGTGCATCTGATAGGTTGGCTATCTCTTCATTGCTTAGTTGTATTTTTTCTGGAGCTTTTATCTGTTCTTTCATTGGGGCCATATTTTTTGTCTGGGTGTGCCTGTTACATAGTAAGGAGGCTTAGTTATTCACTAGAGTGGGGCAACCCATGTGGCTGTGTTATGGCTCTGTATGTGGAAGAGGGGTCTGAGAGGGGACAATGCCACTTGATCAGCTCTCAGCCAGCTTTCAATCACTTCTCCCACTACCCACAACCAAATTGGACCCTTCTGGTGCTGATTCCTGGGTGGGTGGGGTTGTGTATGTTCTAGGACCATGTGGGTCTCTCTAATGAACTCTCCTGTGAGGCAGAGAGTTTCTCCTGCCCCCTCAACCCCCACAGTTCTTTTCAGTCAGAGGTTTTGATGTTTTATTTCCCTGCACTGGGAACCCTGGGTTGCACAGTCTATCTTGCTCCTTAGTTGCTGCTCTCAGTTTACCTGCATGCAAATGTAGATCCGCCTGGTTCACTAGCTGCTGCCGCCTTGCTGCAAGTCCTCTCCATCCCAGCTGCCTATCTCTGCCTCTCTTACCAGTCTGGATGAAGAATCTTCTTTAACTCCTTGGTTGTTGGATTTCCATACAGTTAGATTTTCTGTCAGTTCTGATTAATTCTTTTTAAATTTATTGTTGTCCTTCTTTTGGTTGTGTGAGGTAGCAAAGTGTATCTACCTATACCTCCATCTTGGCCAGAAGTCTCCTTAAGACAATGTCCTTAAGAATAGCCATTAAATTATTGATAAAACTTCTGTTCTCTTAAGCATAACAGAATAAGCAGCTAATGTCTGCTACCACATCAAGCAAATACACCTAACCTTGCAGAGAACAAGGAAGGGAACTCCCTTGTTCTAAGGGAGGGAATAGAGAACAATGCCTTTATATAAAGGAGAGGGGTAGGGGAAGGGTAGAGACCAGTTCATAAAGTGTGCTCCCTGGACCAGCAGAATTAACATTTGAAGTGAGTTAGAAATGCAAATTCTCAGGCTCCACTCCAGATTTACTGATTCAGAAACTCTGAGGCTGTGGCTTAGCAATGCATTTTTGCAAGTCCTTCAGGTGATTCTGATGCATGCTAAAGCTTGAGAACCACTCTCTTCGCACACACACACATACTCAAGCTAAGCCTGGCTGCCATATCTGATTACTCCCCCCCCCTTTTATTTCTGAGTGAGATTTAGTTCACAAGTCCACTGTTGATTAATCAATTAGAAATGTCTGCCTAGGCTGAGAGATGGGGATGGAGGTTGCACATGTCAGTTATAAGAGAATACCCAGGCCCTGGCTGGTGTAGCTCAGTGGATTGAGCATGGGCCTGTGAACCAAAGGATCATGGTTCGATTCCCACTCAGGGCATGTGCTTGGGTTGCAGGCCAGTTCCCAGCAGGGGACACACAAGGGGCATACCCAGGAAGGCACAATGGATCTCATATAGAAAAAATGCCTCAAATAAATACTTGAGATGAGAACATGCCATTTTTCTTTTAACTAGGATTACTCAATCTTTATCTTCATTTGAATTCCCTGAGGATTTGATTAATATGCATATTCTGATTCAGTCTGCCTGGGCTGATACCCCAGTCCTGCATTTCTAACCAGCTCCCAGATGATGCTGATATTGTGGGTCCTCAGACCTCAGTTTTAGTAGCAAGCACCCAAACTTTCTTTATCCACCTTATTTTTCAGATTTTCTGGCAAAATATTATTGTTAGCCAAAAAATAAAATATTATACCATTTGCAAAGAAAAACAACTCTGAAGGGCAATTCACTGCAGAGTCTGAGTATACTTTTTCTGCAGCGTTCAGTAACAGCTCTTCTGCACCTACCTCTGTCTGACCTGTACTGCAGCACTGAGAAGAATCCTTGCAACCTTCTCACCTTTATTTCTGTTTATGCTATCACATTGCTTTCTACTGGGAGACAAAATGGTAAACAGCCTGTGATGACTGATGTATTTCCTTTCTCCATAAAATCTACCTGATGTCAATTACTGAGTGCTTCTAGAAAGAATAGAAATGTTTATTGTAAATAATACTGCAATGAATGTAGGGGTGCTTATGTTCTTTTGAATTAGTGTTTTGGGTTCCTTTGGTTATATTACCAGAAGTGGGATAGCTAGGTCAAAAGGCAGATCCATTTTTAATTTTTTAAACTGTCTCCATACTGCTTTCTACAGTGGCTGCACCAATCTGCATTCCCACCAATAGTGCAAAAGGATTCCCCTTTTTCCACACCCTCAACAAACTTGTTTGTTTATTTATTGGTGATAGCCATTCTGACAGGTGTGAGATGATATCTCATTGTAGTTTTAATTTGCATTTCTATGATGATTAGTGATATTGAGTATCTTTTTATATATCTATTGGCCATCTCTATGTCCTGTTTGGAAAATTATATATTCTGGTCCTTTTTTTATTTTTTAAATTGGGTTGTTTGGATTTTTGTTGTTGAGTTTTGTAAGTTCATTATAAATTTTGGGTATTAACCCTTTATCAGATGTATCAGTGAATATGTTCTCCCATTCTATGGGTCATCTTTGTATTTTGTTGATGATTTCCTTTGCTGTGCAAAACCTTTTTAGTTTGATATATTCCTGTTTATTTATTCTTTCTTTTGTTTTTCTTGCCTAAAGAGATATATCTGATAAAATGTTGTGACAAGCAATGCCCAAGAATTTGCTGCCTATTTTATTGTTATTATTTTTATGGTTTCAGGCCTAACATTTTATTTCTTTGATCCATTTTGAATTTATTCTTGTGGGGTGTAAGAAGGTGGTCTAATTTATTTTTTCTGCACATATCTATCCAATTTTTCCAGCATCATTTATTGAATAGAGTACCTTCATCCCATTGTATGTGCTGGCTCCCTCTGTTAAATATTAATTGGCTATAAAGATGTTAGTTTATTTCTGGGCTATCGATTCTGTTTCATTCAGCTATGTGTCTGCTTTTATTCCAGTGCCATGCTGTTTTGGTTACTATGACCTTATAATATAGTTTGATATTAGGTAGTTTGATTCTTTCAATTTTGTTCTGCTTTCTCAGGATCTCTGCTATGCAGAGCCTACTGTGGTTTTCATATATTTTTTGAAATATTTTTTCTTGTTCTGTGAAGTATGTTATTGGAATATTGATAAAAATTGAATTGAATCTATAGATTGCTGTGTGTAGTGTGAACAGTTTAATGATATTATTTTCTTCCTACCCATGAACATGGAATGTGCTTCCACTTAATTGCATCTTCTATTTCTTTTGTCGATGTCTTATAATTTTATGAGTATGAATTTTTTACATCCTTGGTTAGGTTTATCCCTAGGTATTTTATTCTTTTGTAGCAATTGTGAATGGGATTTTTTTCTTAATTTCCCTTTCAGTTAGTTCCTTATTGGCATATAAAATTCTCAACAAAATATTGGCAAACTGCATCTAGCAATACATTAAAAAGGTCATATACCATGACCAAGTAGGATTCATCCCAGGGATGCAAGGATGGTACAATATTTACAAGTCAATAAATGTAATATATTACATAAACAAAAGGAAAGATGAAAACCATATGATCATATCAATAGATTCAGAAAGGCATTTGATAAGGTACAGTGTCCATTTATGATAAAAACACTCATCAAAGTGGAAACAGAGGTTGCATAACTCAACATAATAAAGGCCATATACAAGAGACCCATAGCCAACATCATACTCAATGGGCAATATCTCTAAGCTTTCTCACTAAGATCAGGAACAAGACAACGATGTCTACTTTCACTACTTCTATTCAACATAGTATTGGAAGTCCTAGCCAGAGCAATCAGACAAGAAAAAGAAATAAAGACATCCAAATTGGAAAGGTGGAAGTAAAACTGTCATTGTTTGCAGATGACATGATATTGTACACAGGAAACCAATAGACTCTACAAAAAAAAAAAAAAAAAAAACTACTTGACCTAATAAGTGAATTCCATGAAACAGCAGGATACAAAGTCAATATCCAGAAATTGAAGGCATTTTTGTACACCAACAATGAAAGATCAGAAACAAATCAGGAAAAAATCCCATTTGATAAATCAAAAAGAAAAATAAAGCACCTAGGAATAAACCTAACTGAGGAGGTAAAAGGTCTATATTCAGAAAACTACACAACACTGAAGAAAGAAATTAAGGAAGACACAAATAAATGGAAGCATGT